>PVLA01004967.1:0-160103 GCA_004027455.1 Hydrochoerus hydrochaeris | reverse complement strand
AGGGAAATTGTAAGTTATGCTTATATAAAATTTGGAAAAGAATTTTTAAAAATTTATTTACTGTATTATTTCTGTGGTACTGGGGATTGAACCCAGAGCCACATACATGCTAGGCAAGTGATGGATCACTAAGCTATACACCCACCTGAAAAAAAACATTTTTAAGTGAAAAAGACAAATAAGTTATGCATAATTCCAAATTATAGCAAAATACCTATTACTGTTTTAGTGTGATTCTTTCCAGTGTGTGTTCATGAGTTCATTTATATGTAATTGGTAACAAACTACACATCTATATGGTTTTGTATCTGACTTTTCTAAATACTGTATAAGGTTTTGTCCTCCGTTATTAGAAATCCCTTGAGGATCTGGAGTGCTGTCTCAGTGGGAGAGGCCCAGGCTCAGTGCTGGGGGTAAAGGAAAAGCCCACTGAGAGGTTGTTTCACAGGGTGGTCTCTCTCCTCAGGAGACAGCCTACCTAAGCCACAGCCTCCTTAGTGTCCCTAGGGGACCGGCTCAGGACCTTCTGCACCTGCTCAAGCCTCTTAGAGAACGCAGTATATTGCATTTGCGTGGAACCTCTGCACATGCTCGCGTGGGCCTTTAACCTGCCCTAGGTTCTGCAATCTAACACCGTGTCCACGCTGCACGCGTGGTCCTTGTGCCGTAGAGCTCAGGGAAGAGAGCGAGGAGAACCGCACGGGCACATTCAGGCCAGATGCAGCGCCTGCCGCAGTCTAATGCTTTGCACTCGAGGCTGCTTCGGTTTGCAGCTCTGAACCCCTGTGGGTGGAGAACAGCTGGATTTGATCAGTTCTTGTGCTGAGCCTTGAGGTTTCTTATTCTGTAAATGGTGCTGGGAGAGACAGCTGGATGCCGGAAGTAGGGAAGCTGCAGAGAGGCTGCACCCTCCCTCCAGCAGCTCCTGCCCCATCCCCACCACACGCATGCGCACAGGTGCGGAGGAGTGTGCTGAGCACCCCAGTGCCCCGGGCCCCTCTCCCAGGTGTCAGTACTCACTTGCCTCGCCCTTCCTTGGCCCTGCCCGTATCACTCACACACCAGGTTTATCTCTGTCACTGTGCTTTGTCCCTTCATTTTCATGCATGTTCCCTCCCAGGAAAGGCTAAAGAAATCCAAGTGTGGGGATGGAAAATAATGCAGAGAACAGATGAAAGCCCTGTCCGGGTGCTACGTGTGTGCTGCAGGCATGTGGGGAATCCGCAGGGAGACACAGCTGTGAGGTTTCCTATCCATGCCTCAAGTGCCAGCCTCTTCCATGGTCCCCTGTTGGCCGAGGTGCAGCCAAGGTACTCACTGCCCAGCTGCTTGCACAGCACAGCCTCTGAGTCCCCTCAGGAAGGAGACGAGGATGTGCGCCAGGCTCTGCATCCTGTCCTGGCCAATGTTTGTCATAACGAAACACTGAACAGGGTGACCCATGACACAAACAACAGACCTTCCTTTTCCCAGCGTCACAGGCAGTTTCTGGCCCGGCGAGGCGCCCCTCCTCTGTCTGTCTCACAGGGCCTGCAGTGGGCCGCACACCTCCCCACACCACCCCCCTTTCCTCCCCACCCCCTTCTCCCTTTTATCTCCCTACCCCCGCCTCCCAAGGGCTCGGGGGTGAGGCTGCGGCAGCCTCCACAGTGGGCTGAGCTTGGCCCCGCCGGAGGCAGGCGGCAGTGCACCTTAGACACATGGCAGTTAAATAGTACGCGGTTGGGCCTTTGTGGTTTTGAGCATCTCAAGAATAATTTTCTTCAAGTTTCAAGGAAGTGTTTGGCTCATTCTTTTAAGGGTAAAAAAAACAATGGATCCAGGCACATGTTGCCAATATGTGGTTTTAAAGCACCAATGAAGAAGATTTCGGGCCTTGGGGTTTTTTGCTTTTTGTCTTTTTGCCTCAGCGAGAGCTGAGGAGACTGCCACACAAGGTCATCAGCCTGACCGGCACACCTCCCTTTCTGAAGGCAGTGTCTTCCTCCCCAAAAGTGAAAACGGGAAGTTTAATTTAGAAGACTCAATCCAAATTAAAAATCTCTTCAATGGACCATGGTGGTTTGGACGCATTCCACTAAATCTGAAATAGAAGCCTAAGTTGTTGTTTTTTTTTTTCCCCCTCATATTCAGTGCATCATGTTTAATTAAGACAAGGCCATGGGAAGTTTTCTTCTGAAAATGACCAGACCAGTCCCTGAATGCCAGGGAGACGCCCATCTGTAGCCCCGGAGGCTGTGAGCTGTGTGGCCGGGAACGGGACTGCAGGAAGCCTCGATTCTCAGCAAAGCTGCTCAGTTCTCCTGTGGGGGCCGAGCCGAGTGTCCAGATATCCTGGGTCCTAGATCACCATGGCGAGGTCATGCTCTACACCTTATCTTCTGGCTCTGTGATCCTACAGTGAGTGGGTCTCCTGGAGCAGGGGGCACCCCTGATGCAGATCCCTGCACTTGGAGAGTGGACCAGGGCCCTGGGAAGAGAATGAGGTGACATTTGTGCTGGTGATAACATTAACACCAAAGTGAGGAAAGACAGAATTAACAGATAAAAGTGCACCTTACTAAAATTCACTGTCCCCCAGAGACATTCTAGAATGCAAAGATGACTTAAAATACAGCTGCTGCCTTATGATTTTATCTTGATATAATTATCTCCCCCTGAGAGTTTTATTTAGAACGTTGAGAATTATTGTACATCAGTAGTTTTCAGTTTAATTAAAAAGTATTTTAAATATTCAGAAAAGCGCTAATGTTAGTGTAATATACCCACATTTCCAGACTTAACAAATTAATAGTTGCTTCAAATATTTAAAGAATGTTATGATATTCCAGACATTACAGAAAACCATAAGTACTTAATATCCACACACACCCCCACCTAACTGAAGAAATAAAATTTCACCAACCCTAAGTGCCCTATGCCCCCTTCTGATCACACCCTCCTCCTTCACTAGCCTTTACACACACACACAACACCCCAAAATGACACGTGGGGTGCTTTGCTAGTGTTAAAGCCTCATAGAGGTAGTATTAGTACAGAGTATGCTTTTGTGCACCTTGCTCTCTCAGGCAGACATCTTGATAAGCATCTCTGAATTTTCAGCTCACACAATGTCCACCCTCATTTACAGAGTAAATGCACTATCATTTGTTCATTATTATGTTGGGTATGCATCTACCACATACTCAAGTTTGTAGTTTTCCAGACCTTTTTTAATTAAAAACAGTGTGGTGTGGACATTCTTACGTCTCTCCTAGAGGGCTGCTCTGGGCCAGCGGCTCTCCCAGGTGAGCAGAGCAGCTTACCTCCCCTGAGCTGGGGTCACTTTCCATGTGAGGTCTAGGAGGGGCAGAGGACTTGCATTATCAGTGCGTTGCTGGGTGATGGGGAGGCTGCTGCTCTGTGGGGACCACATTTTGTGAACCCTTTCTAGGGGAGTAACCACTCTTCCTGTGACACACGTGTGTGTTTACTAGACTCTTGACATATTGCTTGCTAAAATGTGTATCAGTGCATAATCATCTTAGCTGTGTACATGCTAATTACATCTTTGTCCACCCTTCATGGTGTCAGCTATTTAAAATTTTTTGTCAAGGAATTGTTTCCCTGCCTGTGCTCAGTGCTCACCCACTGGGCTCCCTATGCCCGACCCAACAGCTGGTCCAGCTCCCTGGGGCTGGACCAACTGAGGCCGCCAGCAGCACCACGAAGTGTGTGGCAGACCCAGGGGATAAAATAACAATGTCAACCCTCCAGAAAGCCCTTGATCTGGTGACAAAAGCCACAGAGGAAAACAAAGCCAAGAACTGCGAGGAGGCAGCACTGTGGCTGTACCAGCAGGCCATGGAATAAGTACTTCCTGTATGCCATCAAGTGTGAGGCTTAGAGTGACAAGGCCAAGGAGAGCATTGGCGCCAACTGCATACAGCACCTGGATGGGGCAGAGAAGGTGAAGGATTATTAAAAAACAAACAACACAGCAAGAAGCCAGTGCAAGACAATCAGGTCAAGCACAGTGATCGTGACAGAGAAGGGGACAATCCAGGGAAGCAGCAGCTGACAGTGGGTGCCGTTGTGATGGAGAAGCCCAACAGACAGTGGAATGATGTGGCCAGGCTGGAGAGGCCAAGTAGGCCCTCAAAGAAGCTGTCATTTCACCAGTTAAATTCCCACCCTTGTTCACAGCCTTGTGTACCCTCAGCGAGGGATACTGTTCTTCAGACCCCTTGGCACAGGAAAATCCTATCTGGCCAGAGCTGTGCAACAGAGGCCAACAACTGCACCTTCTCTGTGTTCTCCTCTGACCTGATGTGTGAGTGGTGGGGAGCGAGAGAAGCTCTTGGAGAACTGAGCTGGCCAGGGCGCACGCCCTCCACCATCTTCACTGACGAAGTGGACTCCCTCTGCGGGCCCGAAAGGAGACGAGAGCGAGGCTGCTGGAGGATCCCAACCGAGCCCTAGTCCAGACACAGGGCTGGGGAACAGCAATGATGGGCCTTGGTTCTCAGTGCCACAAACATCCCCTGGGTACTGGACTCGGCCATCAGAAGGAAGTTCAAAAAGTGCATTTACATCCCATTGCCTGAGGGAGCTGCCTGTGCCCAGATGTTCTGGTCGCATCTCAGGAGCACTCCCCACGTCTCACAGATGCCAGCATCCACGAGCTGGCCCAGAAGACAGAGGCTGCTCGGGCGCAGCCCTCCCTTACCCAGTCCTTCGGAAGAGTCCAGGCATCAGCACACTTCCAGGAGGCCCGTGGCCCTTCCCACACTAACCCTAGTGTTACCATAGGTGACCTCCTGACAGCATGCTCACAGGGGATCCAGGTGCCATAGAAATGACCTGGATAGATGTCCCCAGTGACAAACTCTTAAAACCTGTGGTCTGCATGTCTGACACACTCCACGCTTTGGCCTCCACCCTGCACACAATGAATGCAGGTAACCTGAAAGTGAAGAAACGCGCAGAGGACTTGGGATGGGAGAGTTCAAAGCTTCTCCACACGGGCAGTAGTGAAGGTGGGAAGCAGGCTGGGCAGACCCACCGTACTCCCCAAGTCAGTGGCCAGACAAGGCTCCAGAGCGCACTGAAGTCACCTGGGTGGCTCCTGCGCCATCAGCTGCCAGCCAAAGAGCAGGAGGAAGGCCCTGTGGCGCCGCTGCCCACTGCACCTTCTGTGTGAGGTGGGCACAGCTGTCCCTGCCTCTCTCCTGGATGCTGACTAACTCCTTTCCCTGCCCCTCTGCCCTATTTTTTCAACTTTTTGTTTTATTCCCCTAAATTAATGTTTTCATTTCTGTCTTGTTTGTAAATAAAGTCACAAGTGTCAAGGGAGTAGCAGCCAGGCCCAACCCCTGCTCCTTTTACATCCAGCTTTGACCGGTGAGAGCAGAATGAAGAAAGAGGAGCCACCCCTGCCCTCCCAGGATGCACCAGGGCCACGTCTTCCCTGCTGCCTCCTCTTCTGGGTGTGAGACACTGAGCCCAATCACTGCCCCTGGGGCTTTGTCCTGGAGATGTCTAATGATCCTTTCCCTTCCTGGAAAAAAATATTTTTTTTGTCAAAAAATGAGGATGAAATGCTATTTTGGTTCTTTTTTCATCAATTGCTCATGTTTCTATTAGTTTGTCTTTATTCAGTCTTATGCTTGTGGCTGTGCGTCTTTGCTGATTCTATGATGTAACATCACACTTTATGAATGGTCTTTGCCAAATCAAGTGCTTATGGTAAACCACCTGCCAGTTTGTTTGTTTTTCTTACTATCCCCTCCCAGCTACCTTTAATATTTTGGCATACATGAAAATAGATGTAAAAAGAAAAAGTGATGGTTTATGTCATTTTCCACTGAGCGCAACATACAAATATTCCTTTATCATACATTCTACGCCTGCCAGTTTTGCTTGTGGTGGTACTTTGTCTTAAATCCTTGCCTCCAAGTTATAATGACAGGATACTGTGTTTTAGTCTGAGTTTTAATGTTTCCTTTTCCTGTTTAGTGCACAGCCAGCTGACTTGCGTCCCGGTTCATTTCCTCTGCAGCAGTGGCATGCTGTCCAAGCTCTCACCCTTTGCTTCCTACTCCTGCCTTCTCTCCCTGCCAGCATCTAGGGCCCTCACCTTGAAGCTGCATTATTCTGTTCTCTAGCGCTGAATCAAACCAGATTGGCTGACAGTTACTCATGAAGCAGCAGCTCCTAGCTAGGGACATGTGTCATTGTCTGCAGACCATTTTGCTTGTTGAGACTGGGGTGAGGGGTGCTGTAAGATCTCATGGGCAGAGGCCAAGGGTACCTACACTTTGCTTAACAGCTCCATCTGAAGAATTACCTTGTCCAGTATCAGCAGGGGCTGGGAAACCCTGCTTCATAGGACGTCTTGGTTCCCCCCAGCTGCACCCCTGCACACATCATGTTTCTTAAGTTGCCAGAGCTGCTCTTTGCACCTTTGCCTAAAGTCTCAAGTTCTTTGAAAAACCCTGCCCCGAACTGCAATTAAGTTTCTCGACTGATAATCACACAGACCTGACGGCTGGGTTTCCCAAGTTGAGTCGTTGCTCATTCACTGCTGTGTGGCGGAGGGTGCTGCTCAGGCGCTGTGACAGCTCTGTTCGAAGAACTGTTCTCCTGGTGGTTACAGGAGAGTTGTTTGTAGATTTCAGCATGGAGTTGTCTGTAGTTTTCAAACATAGTACCCTAACACTGTCCGGGAAGCATCTGCTATGTATGTGTTTAGATTTACTTTTGCATTTCTAAAGTTACTGATTGTGCTTTTTTGTCTATTCATCTTTAAGTGTTCCCCCTAAGGAGCTCAGCTTTTGGTTATTCCTTGCTGTTTTATTACTTTTTCCTCTTCAGTTTTCTTTTCTTTGAATATGTAGGTTTGATGTTTTGCCAGCTTTTAAAGCAGCCAAAAATACTGTCACCCAGAATTTCTCAATCTTCTGGGTAAAACCAATCCTGAAAATTCTACTCTTTACCTAGCATTGTTTTCAGTTCCCCTTAACCTCCTCCCTCATTTTTTTCCTTAATGTACCTCTTAGCAGCTTTTCTCTTAATTAATCCTCTCATCTTTCTCCTTAACTCTGCAGGCCTGGTTCATTTGCAGGTAGTGACTACTAACATACCTGGTGCTGTCTTCTTGAGTTTTTAGTCTAATTTTTCTTCTTTTTTTAACAGTAATACTCCTGTACTCTGTAGGAAGACACAGGAGCCTTGCAGAACTGAAGTCAAAGCACTAGGCCCAAAAACCAGAGAGACCAAACTGAGACTTCCATAGCTGCAGTGAGGACACCCCCAGACCCAAATCTGGCCATCCACACCCCCCATTCTGCTGGGTGATCAGAGCCCGATGAGGGCCTCCACCCTGGCGCCCCTGCCTAGGAGTGAGCGAGTCCCAGGCAGAGCAGGTCTCCTGCCTGCACCACAGCTTTGGCTGCACTCACCAAGCATGGGCATGGAGAGGGTGAGCTCTAATCCTCACCACACCACACACCGTGGAAGAGTGAGGCCCCTGGTCAGACCTTGCCCTTCCTGCATGCTCGACAGCTCGCTGGCTCCAGGGACCCCTTTCCCCCTACCTCCCTGGTACCGCACAGCGGCCTGGTCACACCCGGTCCTCGCTGCTTCACCCCACATTTTCAGTTTACGCTTGTCATGCTAACACTTAGCTTTTCCTCCTGGGACTCATCTTGTTTGGAATGTATTTTACTTTCTAAATCCAGGCCCCAAAATTTATCTATTTTGGAACATAATTGGCCTCTCAGTATGATTGTTCCTCAGTTTTTTTCTGGATCTGTAAACATGGTAAGCCTTTGCATCTTATTCCTCTGCTGTACTGTAAAAGAAGTGGTTTGCTCTTACGTAGTTCAGTAACTTTGATCGGCTCTGCTCTGATTAAATTTTAAGTTACTTGGCCCATTTCAGGCGCCAGATCTGACAGTCTCTTGTGTTCTGGTCCCTGAAGTTCCTGGAAGAGGACAGGACGCCAACCCCATGTCCTTAGTGCTCACCCTCACTCACAGGCAGTGGCTTTCGCATGTGGGTGAGTTCTGGACTGGGTAGGAACAGGGTTTGCACTGTGAGTTTATACCCATGAGATGTAGGATAAGGACAGCTGTTTACAAAAACAGCTGACATTTGCTTCAGCCAGGCATTGTCACACCTGGAAAGACTTGATTGGCTTGTGGGTCTCTGGACCAGACAGGAAGTTGACATGTGAGCTCCAGATCAGGAAGGCACAGTCTGGGCATGCCGCTCCATCTGGTTGGTCCTACTGCCAGCCTGCAGATGTGCCCACCTGTGCTGCTGAAGGTCAGAGGCTGCCTTAGTGGGATGTGAAATGGCCCAAGGGCAGTGAAAACATTAGCTAGAATCAGAGGTGGCTCTTCCTTAGCACAGCTGTAGTGAAAGGGCCTCTATAGGCCACAGCACCCCACTCCATACCGAGCCCTCCCCTGCAGAGGGCATGCGTCACTCAGAAGTGGCTTAGGACAAGTTTAACTGGATTCTGCCACCCTGCTGAATGTAATCAGCCTGGCACCTGTGAAACGCACCTTTTAACTGTGCTGCACTTCTGTCCGCAGAGCCCATGGGCAGCATGTCATCCATGGAGGTGAACGTAGACATGCTGGAGCAAATGGACCTCATGGATATCTCCGATCAGGAGGCCCTGGACGTCTTCCTCAATTCAGGTGGCGAGGATAACACCATGCTGTCCCCTGGTCTAGGTAGGAGCCACCAATGTGCATAAACCAAGACAGGACTTGTAACATTTATGCATTTGAGCAGATACCATATACAGATCTCTAAGCTCAACTTCTCACACTGCCCCAGGGCTGCAGGGAACAGGGCAGGGCGTTCCTAACCTGCCTCATCTCCTCTGGCCTAGAAGTTACTCCAGCTGCACCTGGGGACAACTGCATGGGTCACAGTCTGTGGCTTTGTCGTTGTAAAGCTCCTGCCTTCCTCAGCAGAGGCAAGGCCCCCAGAGCTGCTCAGAACTCAGCCACTCAGAATCCACCTTGTGCCCTCCAGAAACTCTCCCATTCAGTCAGCAAGGTTTACTGAGGCACCACACCAGGCCAGGCCTCACTGCATTCTTTCTGGCGGTCTCTGTAACCTCCCCACCTGGGCTTGTAAATTGCTGTCTGTACATGAGGAAAAAAAGGCTAAGCCCAGTCCTCCTCATGCCACCCCAGGAAAGTTCCCAGCACCAGATCCTAACTTCCCATCTTCTGTCTGGCCATGTGTGAGTGGTGTCCTCCCAGGGGAAGCAGTAGCCTGCATGCACTGTCCTATCGTGCATGGGCTAGGACACTGGTGACAGGCATCGAAGCTGGTCCCCTCTGTGGGGCAGGAAGGCAGGCAGCAGCAGTGACTCTGCATGTCATCATTCTGGGAAGAAGTTTAGTTCTACAACATTGGGAGATGACAAAAAAAATCACCAGTTCCAGCTGTGGCTTTGAACTGGAGTTAGTCCCCACCATAGGTGCTGCAGCACTGTCCCAGCTCTCATCTGGATGTTAGGGGTCTCAAAGGTGCTCACAGTCATCTGTCACAGCTGTCACCAGGCCAAGCTCCACCTGCAATCTTTTCTGGACGGATTTTCCCCTTGTTTTATTTCACAGGGCCTGAATCTGAAACCTGTCAGAATGAAGTCACTCTTCAGGTTCCGAATCCCACAGAGTTACCTCCCAAGTCACCTTCCTCCCCGGCTGCCTGCAGTGATACTGCCACCCAAGATGCCGAGAGTGGGGATGGCCCCCTGGTCCAGGCAGATGAGGAGGAGGTGCAGGTGGACACTGCCCTGGCCACCTTCCACACCGACAGCAAGGCTGCTTCTGATGTCAGCGGGGACAGCGACTCAAGTGAAGACATTGGAGTGGAGAAGCCTGGCTTTACAGTTGCCAGGGATGTGTGAGAGCAGCTGAGAGAAGAGTGCACAATAAAGCTTGAGGACTGTAAACCCGGAGCGCGTGGCTGCTTTGTACATTGGCATCTACTTACGAGGGTCCCAAGGCCGCGTGAGTATGGGGGACAGGGTGGGACTGGATAGGGCACTTGGCTGAGTTCCTGGGTGGCTGGGGAGGGCAGACTGGGCCCAGCAGCTGTGCAGATGGAAGCAGAGAGCCACCTGCCCCCCACGGGGAACCCCGCCTCAGCTGCTGAGGGGGTCCAGGGGCACCCTGCCAGGGCTGGGGTTTCCGTCTGGCTGAGGCCTGGGTACAGCTGAGCAGCCCTCAGTGCGCCAGCTCCTCCCTGCCCGCGGTGGACGCCCAGCCCCTTCCATGCACTCATCTTCCACAAGACAGACAGACGTCCAAAAAACTTTGTTTTTATTATTAAACCTTGTAGTACAAACCTGAAAAGTAAACAAAAAACTGGCAATAAACCACATGAAGTCTTCCCTCACAAGGGAGGGGTGCAGAGCAGCGCTAATAAATTAAATGTCAAACTGTAAGCCATAGGCGGAAGTTTACTGTCAAAAGAGGGAAAAGTACACAGCAAGGCCATAAAAACCGGACAACCACATTGGAAAACACTTGACTGTTTATGTAATTGTTAAATATTCCAAAACAGTTCAGTCTTCTGCAACAACAACCAACAAAGTGGATCCTAGGACGTTCCTGGCTGTCACCACCGGCAAGCTCAGTGCAACATGGGTAGCTACGGGGTCGATGAATCCAATTATGAAACAAAGAACAGCTTGTGAAAACAATTTCCCTTTTTTATTCCACACATACTGTACACACAACCGGAGAAGGGCAACAGCTACTCCATTATTATTTTGTTGTTGTTGTTCAGTGATGTAAGCAGCACTTAAAAATGTTACAAGAAAAACCCTGTAAGCATCCGATCCACCCGATGAAGAAACTGAAGTGTAAGGCTTTTCTTCATCTGTCTTTCACCTCCCCTCCCCTCCGAGAAAGGCTCAAGTATTTAAAACAATTTACAGGTGTATGTACAAAAGGGATGGGATTTTTTTTTTCTTTTTTTCTTTTTGTTACAACATGGAGAGAAAAAAATAGATGAAACGCAAATGCATTTTCACATTCAAAAAGAACTGCAGACCTCCTAGTGGCTCTAAATGTGATCATTAACAAAAACAAATTTTAAAAAAAGATTAATGCTGACTTGTGAAGGTGTGAAACCAAGCAGTGAGATGAAGATGGAATGTTGGAAAGATTGCACGTCGATGACAAAGAAGCACTTGCGGCTTCCAGCGTTTTTCCTTAGGGATGCTATTGAAGGGTTTTTTGATAAAGTAGCCAACAGCACCAAAAAATAACAGAATGGATTTCCTAATGAAATCAGGCACAGGTCTCCGTCAGTGACCCTCCAAGCAGGCAGTCTGTCTCCGTCCCCCGATGCATAGTGATCCAGCTGCTCGCGAGAACCTGGTCACGCCAACCTCCACCTTTAGCTGCCGTAACCGCCCACGCACCGAGGCGGGCCTCTCCGGTCTGAAAACACGAACTCATCTCGCACATGACAGAAGAAAAGACAGCCAAAGTAAAGCCATTTCTTTTCAAGTTTTTCTGTATGTATGTGTCTGTGTGTGTCTCCTATCCCTTTTCTGATCTAGAAAAATCTCACATGACTTGATGGATTTAAAATTTGTTCTCCAAACTTCACCCTCTTCAAAAATGGGTTAAAAAGCCTTTTTTCCCCAACAGTTATAAAAAAAAAAAAAAAAAATTTAAACAAAAAGGGCTTCTGTCAGCCATATAGGGGCAAGACAAATTAATACAGCCCCCCAAGGGTTTTTAAAACAGTGAATATACGGCAGTTTCAAAAATCTGACTGCAGTGTCTAGGTATTCTAAGTACAAAAAAAAGTTCCAACAGTTTAATGCTAAAACAAAATTAGTTCTCTAAAACCAGAAGAAAATCTTCTTTAGAGCTAGTGCAAAGACAGCTTGTATCCTACAGCAAGTACTCCAAACTAGAATATAATAATTACAAAAAAATATATATAAATCGACCATGGGGTTGGCATCTTCATGATGAGCTCGAAGCACTTTTGGAGGACCCAGAGGCTGACAGCCGGGATGGCAGCACGTCCACGGTGGCTCTCTTGCGGGGGCCTCGTTTTGGTGTGGGTTTACTGAGACAGTTCTCAATGCTGCCGTTCTTGCCAGACACTTTGCCACAGATCTGATTGACGAGACTGATGATCTGCTCCTGTGGGGTTGAGTGGAGATGAGAGTTAAACATGGCCCAGACTGCCCTGAGGTCCACCCCAGCACAGTGCCAAGTGTCAAGTGCCCGAGATTCCAGAGGACGTGGCACACATGCCAGCAGTCCCAAGGGCTTCAGAGCAACAGCAGATGCTGTTCTTACCAGGCAGAGGCCATCAAGGCACCAGGCCACCTCCTAACCTCTGCTCCCTTGACCAACAGGGACACACCTCACTGCTGGCTGAGCAAGCCACCAGTAAGCCAGGCCAGAGAAACCTGGCTCCCACAGCAGCACCCAGGAGGACCAACTGCTCCCTGACTGGGGGCTTCCAGGGGCCTGCTCCATGGGCCAGGTAGCAGTGCTGCCTCGATGCCCATCTCTTCCTGGCGTCACACAACAGTGTCATCATTGCAGCCTTGCAACCAGCCGGGAACCTCAGCTCCTCCTGACCGCAAGGCAAAGACAGCTTGGCTTTTAGCCTGGCTTGCAAATGAATTCTGGCCCCCGCTTGGAGTAGCAGTGCATGCCTTCTATTTAAGGGGATCGCACCTAGTGGAAGGCCAGGATGAACTGTGTAGTGAGACCCTGTCTCCTACAATAACAAGGAAACACTCATTTCCAGTGATTCCTAGTGCTGCTTCCTCTGCAGTGAAGGGAAGACCAACATCTGCATTGCCTATCCTTTCTGGAGGACTGTTTACCTGTTCATAAAATATAATAAGGCATCCTTTACCCATCGGTCCTGTTTGAAAGCACTGGAAGGACGTGCAAAGTGTACCTCACGAGACCTCTCTGGCCAGGGGGTTGTCAGCCTGGTGCAAGGACAGACCTCGGGCTTTCTGGCAAGGGCTGGGAGTGAAGACAGCCTTGCTTGAGATGTCTCTGGTTAGCAAGTTGCCTGACAACCCAGGGAGTTCGATGTCCTCCCCAGGAGCTTCCCACCCAGGCTGTGGAGGTGATAGGACTCTCCTGGGGAGCAGGGCAGACTCACCTCTGTCTGCAGGATGCACAAGTTTAACACAAAGAGCTTGTACTGGCTTCTACAAGCCAGAAGAAAGTCCCCAGTTCAAATGACAAACCCTACACAGCTCCACTCAACATAGAATGGGTATGCAGATGCCCATTTGTACAACTACTATGTCCTTAATCAAAACCAAGCATCAGAGTGCCAGGCCTGTGTCACTATTTCTGGGGACTCGGAGCTCAGCATCTAGCTGCAGCATGGCTGGTGCTGAAAGCTGAAGCCCAGGCTTTATAGCAAGCTTCCCAGTTGCCCTGACAAGGATGGCTGAGTGCCAGGGAGGCTGCCAAGAGCTGCCCGCCACTGACCCCCAGGCAGCCCTCCCACTGTGTGAGGGACAAGCTGCCTGCTGCTTGTACCTAGGGACAGGGACCTCAGAGTCTGGCACAGGGTAGTCAGTAAGAGTTCCTGTCCTGAGGAGACAAAAGGGCAGAGAGGCCGCCCCTTCCTGCAGGCAGCATGGCACAGCGCAGCCTCCCCATCATCCCCCTTCACTGACTTGCACTGCAGCCGTGGGGGAAGAGGACTCCAGGGTGAACTGGGTGGGGCTCAGCTCAGAGCCACAGCCCACAGAAGAGGACATCAAGTCAGGTGGAAAGACAGCTGAGGGACAGAAAGGGACTGATTCACTTCCTTATGTCCCTGTAGGATGACAGCTAGAAAGGTCTCAAGGCAACACAACGGCTCAGTGATGCAAGGCCTTGGCCTCAGCCTCATGGCCAGGAGGGCCTGGGGCCAGTGCCAGCCAGCAATGCAGTCCCTCCCTTTCTTGAGTTAACTTGGACAGGCACTGAGGACCCTGGGAAGCAACACCGTTGTGCCTATACCACAGGCCCTGTCTGCTGAAGCCCCAGTGGCCCGGCCCAGCCCAGGCACTGGCTGGTGCCCACCAGAGTCTAGGCAGGGGGCTGGGCCCAGGTTGCTGCAGCAGTCCTTACCCCTGAGCCAGGGCCACCATCTGTAGATGTGGCCTGGCCCAGCCAGGACAGAAGCTTCCAGCCTAGAAGCTGCCAAACCTACTGTGCACAACAGGACACCAAGGAGTGGCACTTCTCATGGCAGGGGCCACCCAGTTCCTCAGGAGGTGCTTTAAGGTCTGCAAAGTGGGAGCAACTGAGTTGCTTCCTCACATCAGCAGTGGAGAATGGCAGGTGGCCAGTAGGATGCAGCCACTGACTGCCCCAGCTGGTGTGGCCCACACGGCCTTGCAGGTGGTGTCCCTGCCACCAGGCAGTACATGCTCAGGAAGCAAAGCCACTATGTGAAAGGAGGACAAAACCTGGCCGGAGGTGGTGTGGACAGGAAGGGAAAACCAGAATGAGTCCAGATCTGTATCACAAGGCTCCAGCCGGGTCAGTGTACACAAAAGCTGGCTGAAACCATTGTGTCCTTGGGTCTCCCGGCTCTACCACCACTCCAAGCTGCGGGGCCCACACGCACAACCTGGCTGGGGATGGCTGCTGCCTGTTGCCCACTGCCTGCCCGCCCAGCACCGGCACTGACCTCATCGTAGCGGTACATCAGCTTCAGCCCGCGGCAGGACTTCTGCTTCTCCACGTGGCGCAGGGCACACTCCAGGCAGAACACGACGTTCTCGTTCTCCTGTACCACCTGTGGGGGCAGGCACAGCTGAGCCAGGGCAGGGGACAGAGTAACCCTTGACCAGGCAGTGCTGCCCCAGCCTGATGTTGCCCACACTGAGGGGCAGGTGACACGAAAGCACTAGAATGGGCTAAAAAACCGAGCAGACCCCTGGGTCTAAGTGGGGTCTCCGGGAATGGGTGTGAGAGCTGGGCTAGGACCCAGGAGGTGAGAGTAATGCCCACTGCAGGGCCCGGGCTCAGGGGCCAGGCCTGAGTGAGGGCAAGAGGCTGCTGCAACCATGGGGCACCCAGCTTGGCACCCTCACTCTGAGCAGCACAGCCATAAGCAAGAGCTGGGACCCTAGTATCTTCCCCCAATCTCAAGGGTGACTCCAGCCCTCAGCACTTGTCGGACATGCATCCAGTCCTCCAAGTCCTGCCCCAGCCCACTCCTCTAGTGGAGACAGCGCAAAGCCATAGGGAGCACAAGGGAGAAGGGGCCAAGAGACAGACCACAGCCTGCTGGGGCAGCAGGGTCCCTCCCTGATGGCGAGAAAGAGGACACACAGTGTGCGGTGCAGATGACAGGCATCTGAGGACGGGGGAAGACCTGGGCTCCTGTGTTCCTTCACACAGGGCAGGACAAGCTGTGAAGGCAGGGAAATGACACAGAAACACACCACCATCTCAGGACCCCACAGGTGAAGGACAAGAAATCAATCAAAAATGTACAAGCACATTGGTGACCTGAACAATGCATACTGGAAATGCTGAGGTAGAAGAGAAATGCCAGGGGACAGCTCTGAAAGCACAGGTTTGTTAAGGCCACATGAAAAGGACCCCCACACGGCCAGCCCAAGAACCCCGGGAATGGCCTGTATCACTCGTGGTCACAGAGCCATCGAGGAACAGTCAGGCAGACCCAGAACAGTGCTGAGTTACTCTCCTCTGAGAATGACAGCTCTGCATGACAGAGGGAAAGACACAGAAAGTGCTGAATGTTGGCAGGGGGAGGCACTTGCCACCCAGCATCCCGAGCAACTGCACCTGGCAGGGCCCTCAGGGATCCCAGCCCCTCTCTGCCTTTTGTGTGCACAGGCAGACACAGGGACACAGAGTGGGCTGAGAAGGGGCAGCTGCAGGCCAAGGAGAGTGAGCACGGGAAGGGTGCCCCCAGGCAGGGCTCCTTGCTTCCCTGGAGAATGCCTGGACCCTTCACATGTCACAGAGAGCTGTGCTGGGCCACAGGGCAGTGAACTGTGGGCAGCAGAGCCACGCATGCAGTCTCAGTGGCTGAGCTGCTGGCTCCAGGGGCGCAGGAAAGGTGGAGGAGGGAGTGGCCAGATGGCCTGAGGTGGGCTCCACAGAGCCAGAAGGAACAGCACAGCAGCCAGGAGGGGAGATGAGGGGACAGGTGGCCATGGGCTAGGCTATAAAGCAGCAAGGACCAGAGCAGCCCTGAGAATTCGTAGATAAGAATCTAAGGCCAAGGTTCTTGGGGACTGAACAAGGGGACTCCAGGGATGGACCTGAATCTTGGGGCAGCAGTGGACGGGAGGTGGTGACCCCAGCTCACCATGGACAGGTAGCACAGGTGCTGGCAGATCTGACACCGCCTCTCTGATGTCTCCAGCTGCAGCCACTTTCGAGGCTTTTTCTTCCCATCCGCGGCCACACTGCTGCCGTCATGGCTGCCGTATCGCGCAGACGAGTGCAGGCCAGCCTCGAACAGCTGCCTGCGCTGCCGCAGCTCCGTATCCCTGTGGACACACAGAGCTCAGATGGAGCGGGCCCCGGGTCTGCCTGCCCCCTACCCAAGCCCTAGTCGGGGACCATGACTGTCAGTCAGAAGCTCAGAGAGCCCCACCATGACTGTCAGTCAGAAGCTCAGAGAGCCCCAGCGGGAGGCTGCAACACACCACCATAGGGGCATGGAAGGCCACAGAGGGTCTTGTCCTTGTGCTGCACAAGTTACACTCGTGCTGTCTGCTGTCATCCCCGGTACTGCCTGGAGCCTGTCCCAAGTGGGAGGGGCCGTGGGTCTGTGTGTGGGGACAAGGCGTCCGGGGAGCCAGGCAGGGCATCCCATTGCAGGATGGCACTGGGTGAGTCTATGTGACCAGCCTGCCCTGTGCCCATCAGGTCCAGTGAGGCTCCATGTGTCCTGTCTTGCGGCTTGCAGAATGCAGAACCAGGGGCTCTAGGCCAGGGGTCCCAGCCCACCTTCTATTTCTGCAGCGGGGGCGTGTTTTACACTGATTTTTTTTTTCCTTGTTTTTCTGGTTAGTGGAGATTGAAGCCACATTTCCAGCCCTTTTCTAAGGCAGGGTCTTCTGAAGTTTAGGCTACATTGCCCAGACTGGGCTTCAAATTCTGCCCTCAGCTTTGGAGCGCGCTAGGATTACAAGCATGCACCGCCGCCCTTGGCTGGGATTAACACTGTCGGCTCGTGGGAGAGCGAGATTCCCTCACCCAGGAAGACCAAGTCACAGCACCAGTAAGCAAGCAGCAGGGGGGTTAAGACCCAGGGCTCCCCCTGCCCTGTGCGTGATGGGTCCCAGCATGAAGGCAGGGTGTGTGGCACCTGAGCTCGTCCAGAAGGGCTGAGATGGTGCTGAGGGTGGGGCCGTTCTCCTTCTTCGCCTCGGCCTGTGCAATCTGGTAGAGCAGCTTCTCCATGGAGAATGGCTTGGCTATGTGGCGGCGCTTCATTTCCTGAAACACGGGCATGGCCTTCAGTGGTGCTGTTAGCGCTATCGCCATTCTTGGCAGAGGGGGCAGGTGGGCTGCCTAACTCACCAACATTTTAACTTTATTTGCACTAAAACTACTGAAAATCCTAGGATTCTGCAGGAGACACCAGGAAAATCCCCAGCACCTCGCTAGCAGCCCTAAGGCAGCTGCACGGCTTTATAGTGAGTGAGCAAAGTCCACTCACAACTCACCCCAAGTTTCCCTGCAGAGACTCTGCACTGGTTCCCCAGCTTTGGAGGGATCCCTTAGTAATGGCATCAAAACTGCTCATCACACCACAAGCCCCAGCAACTCCCCTGGCCCAGACCAACCTTCACCCCAAAAAGAGGCTGGTCTGCAGCACAGCGCACATGCATGCACCTCTGCGGGGACACATGAGGGGCGCGCCTGCTCACCTTGGCGGTCTCAAAGCCCATACTCGTCCACTGGGTGGTAGCAAAGTGCACAGTTTCTGAGACACTGTAGCCACAGCACACTTTGGACACAAAGGACCCCGGGAAGCACACGACAAACTGTCCACTCTGCTGCACGGTCCGGTGCACCTTGATCCCCTCTTTGCACAGCACCTCCGGGGAGATCTGGGGGAGACAAGGCTGGCTGAGACCTGCACCCCAACCTAGGGCCCTCCCTGCCTGCTGCCTTGGGGCTCCAGGCCAGCAAGCCGGGCACTAGGACTTGAGAAGGGGCCTACTCTAGAGGACAGTATGTTTCTCCCTTAGGAAATCAAAGGCTATGTGGCAGCCCCAGGACAGAGGCCAGGGGAGCACAGAGACACCAGCTTCTCAGCTCAAACCCAAGGGTCCTTCCTACTCCGCCTACTGCTGCCAGGGTTGGGAGACAGGGCCAGTCCCAGGCAGAGCAGAGGAGGTGGTGACTGTGTTCCCTTCCCCCTGGGGCTTGTCGGGCAGCACAGATGCAACTCAGGGATGGAAGCCTTGCCCCGGCTAGTCAGGACACAGCTCCAAGGAACAAGGACCCCAGGACTCTCCAGCCCTGTGATGGCAAGAGGGCTAGTGAAGATGTCTTGGTACCCCCCACCCCCAGTCAGGACCCACACTCCAAAGGCCTAGCACTGGGAGAGGTCAGTCCAGAGCCAGTGCATCAAGCCTGGAGCCCAGGTCAGGCCTTGCACAGCCATCCAGGACCCTGTGGCGGTGCAATTGGATGAAAAGTCCTTAGCATGCTTTTCCTGCCACAGGCCACAGATGTGGCACGCTGGAAGATTTATCTGCTTTGTACTTTTGCCCCGGAAGGTTGGCCAGCAAACAGCCAAAGCCCTACCATAACGTTGCTTTCCAGCATCTGCAGCCCTGGGGTGCCATTGGCCTGCAGCAGGGTGTGGACCACGTCCTCCAGCTTGTTCTCCTCCTCAGCAGGAATGCAATACCTGGGTGGGAACAGGGAGGCTGCTGAGCACCTGGTGCCCAGGAGAAGGGCTCAGCTCGGAGCAGTTGGACCATGGTGCGGAGCTGGCAGCATGGCTGCTCATCTTTCATATAGATGTGACCCACAAGCGGAGCCACTAAGCCAGATGTTCAATGCCCACTGCAAACAAGAACCAGGTGCCACTGTAGCCTCCTGGTCTCTCACTGATTCCATGCATGTACCAACTCCCTGCCAGGTCACCATCTGACACCCTCGCTGTGAAGCAGCTGTCAGGACTGGAAGTCTGTGGTGCTCATGGCAGAGCGCACAGGCCTCTGGGTTCTCTAGCCAGGATGACTGGAGGACCTGCAGCAGCTACCAGGAAAGGCAGAAGAACCTGAGCTCTCCACCTAGGAAGGGGAAAGGCACCGGCCAGAGAGCACAGCACCTCAAGGCTGAGGCTACGGCTGCTGGGAAATGGAAATGGCAAGGGTTCCATAAGGGACCTGGGAGACAGTAGCCCTCTGTACCTCAACAACACAGCCATTGTGCAGAGGGCTCAAGGCCTGGCATCCTGTTTCTAAGTCCCAAGAAGCCCACAGTACCACATGACCTGTGACTTCCCTGTGTCACATGCTGTCAATGAGGGCATACCTGGTGTAAGGCAGAGTGCCCACCTGGCCTGACACACCTACAGGACTCCACCAGCCTCACCAAATCCTCCCCGGGCAAGAGGATGTCAGAGCAGCAAGGAGCCTGCCAAGGCCAACCAAGCTGTTGATCACCTAGGGGCAGGAACTTGGGAAGCGGGGGAGACACCTGCAAGTCACCCCCCAGTTCCCAGGCCCAGCTAGGTAAGCAGTTGCTACCTGTGACATTCAGATATGCCTAAGAAAACCATCACTGCTTTGAGGTCAGGTCCTCGTTTCAGCTGCTTAGTAAAGGAATCCTCCACACTGATTTTTTTTTTTTTAGATGTTTGTATTATTTCAAAGCCAACATACTCTGTTACTGATTTGTGATTTAAACACAGGGTTTCTAATATAAATCACGTGTTGCAGGGAAAACCGCCCACCTCAAGCTCTCTGATCACATCCCTGCCTCTTTTTTCTTCTCCATCAGCAAGGCCTAGGGAGGAGACTTCAAAGAGCCCCACTTGCTGCCTCAGCCTCCGCCCTCGCAGGGCCCAGCCCCCTCCCACCACGGCCTCAGATGAGCATAAACCCTGAACTGGGCCAGGGCCAGGGCCAGGGCTGAGGCACTTGGAGTGGGCTGGACCTTGACCTCAATGCTCAGAGCATAACTTGAGGCTTCACACACACCTGCCCGAGCCTCAGTCTTGCCCCGGTGGGCCCAAGATGGGGTGGTACCAACTCCCATGTGGCCACGCGTGACCAACAACCAACTGCTGCCCAGGCTGTGAGCTCCGAGGCTCCGCTTCCTGACATAGCACTGCATCATCTGGGTGGGCTGAGAGGCCCGATGTGATTAAGCACCATCACTTCCCATCTGCCACCAAAAACAGACACAGCACAGCACCCAGCCCAGAAGACCACGTGCTGGCACAGGCCCCGTCATGCTGCAGCCGCACAGTGCAAGACACAGGCATGTGTCCCCAGGAGACGGAATGGCCCTGCCACCCGCCGGTACTCACCAAATGCAGTCAGCACCAGTGTGTAAGTAGTCAATGTATGGAAGGTGATTTTGGTCTCGAGACCAGCATGAGGTAGAAAAGACCATGCCAATGTTTAGCCAGGGAATAGTCACTCCTGAAACACACAAGAGAGGTGGCATTTTAAAGCACACAGCGTGTCTCTGTGTTACAGTGATGACAAACCCCGCCTCCAGAAACCCAGAACTCAGTGGGAAGCTATCTGCTGCTCCCTGCTCTCTCTACAAAAGCAAACCCAAGAATAAGGACACTGACAAGCACTAGTGAACAGCATCCTGGGTAGCAGGGTGCTGACTGGTGACCACTGTGGGTCCCCGTGGGGCGGGGTGAGGCAGGGCAGGGAGCAGGCACTGGAGCCACCCCTCCGCCTAGGGAAATGGGACACAGGCTCCTGGCGCAAAAGAGAGGCCTCCCTCTCCAGGGACCTTTGGCTCCCCCTAAGTCTAAAACCTCTGTGGCTTCTGCACCCATTCATGACGGCAGTCAAGCAAACCAACCCCATTTGGAGTGCTGGCTCTCAAAGCGCTTCACTGGGGTCAAAGCTGGCTCCGAGCATCCCCCCACCTCCTGAATCCTGAGAAATGGGATGCCTTCTGCAGGTCTGCTGACTTCCTCAATCACCGACACATCTGTCCCTGCTCTGAAGGCCAAATTCTAGTGCACAGCCTTGCCCAGAAGCCACCTTGTCCCCTAATACCCTCTGGTAGGGGTCTCAGACCCAGGCTTACCAGGCACAGCACCGAGGTGACGCAGGATGGACCCTGTGTTATTGGGAAGGACGGTGAGGTTCCATCCGTGCCTGTGGGGGAAGACAAGGGACGTCACAGGCTGGGGGAGGGGCACACCGTCAGTCCCCAGGACGTGGACAGGGGCCCCAGCATTACCTTGAAAAGGGCTCTGATTTTCCCACTGGGAATCCGCTGCCGTGAGTGTTGGTATCCACCTTGCCGCAGTGCACTGCCACGTGACAGTCCTTCTCCTCTACTAACCTCCAGTACTCTTGCTGCGGGCAGAGGAAAGGACTGGTGAGTGCTGCTGGCGGCCTGAATCTACCTGAGAACAGCAGCACTGGGCAAGCTCTTCCAGGGTGCAGTATGGCACCTCCAACAGGACACCAACTGGAAAGGACATGGTCACCTCCACTGCGCACCCCAGTGGGGACAAAAATGTGTGACTGCCTCGTGTGCAGCCGCAAGCCCCCAGATGCTAACAGCAGGAGTGGCCTGAGCGTGCCCCGTGGGCTGCCTGCACAAGGATCGAGTCTGACAAGACGACAGCAGAACAGATGCCAGGATGCTCTGCTTGATGAAATAAGCTGGTGACAAAAACGCAGGGCTGCAGGAGCCCACCTGCATGAGGGGCTGGGTGGCAGCGTGTGGGTCACCGGGCTGTAAGGCTTGGAGGATGAATGGTCCTGGATGCTACTGACAGCTGCACATGGTGACAACACTGAAGGCTCTGGAACTGCATCTCAATGGTTAAAGTGAGTATCGCATATATTTCACCATGCTAAAACGCAAATGGGCACGGGAAGGAGGTCTACTTAAGGAAGATAAAGACTTCCTGAGCCCTCCTAAGAGGCAGTAAAGGTGGCCACAGGCCCGAGCACTGGGGCCTGCAGGCGACCCACTGGCAGCACAGGAGATGTGAGGGAAGCTCACTGAGCTCAGTGTGCAGGGATTTGGGGGCAGAGAAGGTCAAGAGCTCGTGCGACAGAGGGAAGCAGCTGCACTGCGTCTCTCCCAACACAAGTCTGCTCTCAGTGCTGCTCTGACGTGCATCCTCCACCAGCCTGGGACATGGAGCCCTGAAGGAGCCAAGCACTGGCCTCAGCCCCAGCCCTAGCACCACACGTCTACTTGGGAGAGGGCCATCAACATGGAGAGACCAACCCCTCACACACTTTGTAGAACAGAGAAACCCGGGACCACAGGACCAAAGGGCAGACAGGTTCCCATCTGGTCACCCAAGTGCTGAGAGCAGGGGCCACCGCAGACCCCAGCAGATGTGGCAGGGCTCAAGCCACATAAGCTCAGCCAGCCCCAGCCCGAGCCCGAGCCCAGTCCCGGGACCAGCCCTGACCCTGACCTGTAGCACAGGAAAGGTCAGGACTGCAGCACAAGCAGCCAGCCAGCCTCAGGCTGAAATCTGAATTTTAGCAAATCTTCACTTTCTGTGTAAATATTTACACAACTGCTACAGCAAGCTCCAGACTTTCTAAAAGTAATAATTTCCTTAAAGGAGACCCGTAACACACACTGCCCGGTTACGCCCTGTGCACAGTAATAATCTGTGCCTTTGGGAGACACAAGGACACAGTGGAACAACGAAGACTCAAATGCTCAGCCCCAATGGCCAGTGACACCTCTGCCACCAGAGCCACAAGGTTCCCAAGCAATAGGACGGACTTGCGCTCAGTAATGGTGTGGTTGAGAATGGGGTGGTGGCCCTGGTGCAGGCCGTGGGCGAGGCAGTGCACAGGTGGGGCAGGGAGGAGCAGGGCTGGGCAGCAGCATGAGGGGCCCTGTCCACAAGCAGCAGAGCAACTTCTACTTCTGGGACCCTGGGCCAAGAAGAGCTCAGCTGATCTCTTGCCCAGAGGTCAAAGCCTAGGTTTTTTACTTTTTTACAGAGAGAAAAGCAACAGAAGGAAAACATGGCAGCAGGCCACATCCCACTGTGACAGCCCTGACTGGCACTCTGCTGGGGTTTCCCTGTCTTCTGAATCCCACCCCTGTGCCAGCAGCTGGGGTCTCAGGGAGGGAGATAAATAAGCAAAGCATGGCCCGTCCATCCTGCAGTGCCTCACGTGTGACGCCCTAAGCTGGCCCAGGCTGAGGTGCCACCGTCTTCTAACCTCACACCAGCATGTAAAGCTAGTGGGCGTGTAACAATGGCCAGCTGCCAATCCCATTAAACAAAAAACAGCAGAGCAGGAAGCACACAGCCGTGGTTTCAGGGGCTTCCACACTCCCTCACATAACACCCAGAGGCTGGGAGAAGCAGCTCAGTGAGGCAGGGCCTCAGGATCTGCACGCACTGTGCCAGGTGTGGCTTCTCAACACATCTAGATCCCCTGCACGAGGGCCTGTGACGGCTGCCAGCATGCGTGACATGAAGGGGACAGACTCAGATGCCTGTGTTCTTTTCCAGGCTGCCGGAGGCTGGGCCAGGGACCTACCTCGATTTCGGCTGGTGCAGGCTCCTTGCTGAAGCACATATTCATGATGTTTCTTGCTGTTCGGTAAAAAGTTGTTAGAGAAACAGACCTTCCCTGAAACAAGAAAAAGCAAGAGTAAAGCTTCAGTCGCGAACTGGACTGTGGCCTCCACTCAGGCCCCATAACTGTCATGTCTCTGCCCTGTGGCCTCCCTATGGCTGTAAGCCAAGTAGCATCCCTACTCAATGACAAGGAAACAAGGTAGGAACCCCCCGAGGAGGCACTCAACTCCCCAGAGCCGTGGAGGGCAGCTACTCCACTGGCCATGGGAAAGACCAGCCCAATTCAATTTCTGCCACTCACAGAGAGGCTGCCAAACCCGAGGATACCGGCAGAAGTACTCTGTGTGACAGGAAACTCTGTAAGCTGCTTTCCAAGCTCCGTGCAGTCCTGGCAGAAATCCACAGGCAGCGCACTCAGAGAAGGGAAAAGACGAGCCTGGCTCAGCGGCTGGGATGGGCACAGAGCAGAGCAGCCGAGGGCACTGGGAGGCCATGTCTACTCGCCATGGGGAAACCGGACAAGCAAGCGGCCCTCACCTGAAGCCAGCAACTGGCCAGCCTCACCATGGAAGCCACATGGCTCCCCTTCTCTGTGCCCCACAAGGAAGGACCACACATGTCACCCCATCCCCAGAAACTCAACAGTCACTCCGTTACAGCAGCCAGTGTGCGCTGAGCACCTGGAGTTCTGCCTGCTCTGTATGTCCTGCAGGAGACGACTGCTTTCCAGAGGCAAAAGCCTTGTATGGCGTCCTTCCCTCTGCTTCCTTCTTGACCACACTTAAAAGTTCCTTGGTCCAGAAATAAACACTGAGCATCTCCTAGGCCTAACCTGGAGCTGGAACTGGAGCCAGGCACAAGGTAGACAGCAACACTGGCCCCATGGATGTCCACGGGTGCAGTATGCAGTACTCTTCTCTGTGGGTGGAGACTCCTGGTGAGCGCTGGCTGGCACCTCCGCCAGGCGCCCTCAAGGGGTCTCACTTTGCAGTAACTGATACACAGGGAAGTGAGTGGAGGTGACAAGGCACCAGGCCAAAGATGGTGGCAGGCTCTGGACACCTCAGCATGGCTGTCTTAAATTTTTACAATGAAGCCTAATGTGGAGCCAGGGTTAAAGCTCAGTGAGGTCCTGAGTTTGAGTCTCGATTCAAAAAAACAAGCAAATAAAAAAAACCCCGACAACTAATATATCTTTGACTAAATGTGGTATTTATTTATTTGTACCGGGGATCAAACTCACAACTGCACGCTTGCAAGGCAGGCGCTTATGTTGCTGAGCTAAATCCCCAGCCTTAAATGTGTTTTTTAAAACAGCAACAACAGCAGACCTCTTCCTTGAAGCCACACATTCTCACAGGTCTGGCTAGGCTACTTGGAGAGCACCCTGTCCTGTGAGAGGCAGCTGTTTGCTGACCGGTCTGGAGTGACGGAAACACCCCACTCAGTGCTCATCATTTTGGGCTGTCACCAAACGCACAATCCGAGCTCCTATGTCTCCCCACAGCGGCATAGCATAGGATAGGCGGGAGGGTGCTGGGCCAAAAGACCCCACCTTTTCCAGTTAGCAACAGAAAAGCTTCTGGGTAACCAGGGTACCCCCTTTCCAGGAATAAAAGTACAGGGCCTGAAGCCCAGAGCAAACAAAAACCCTGAAGAAGAAACAGTCGGCCTGGGAAAGGGAGAGAAGAACCCAGCTGGGTCAGGCACTGCCTGTATCCATCCACAGCTCACAGACGCAGGCTGAGCAGGCCCAGGCTGAGCTGCAGACCAGAGGATGCCTATGGTGGCGTGAGTGGGGTCCAGGGATCCCCAACATGGCAGGGTCCCTGCAGGTGTACCAGGCCAGGGCTCCCTGGGTGAGAACCTCCCAGACAATGCCTTACTTCAGAGGGATCCAGAGCCAGGACACCCTGCAAAGGTCACACCAGGGCTGTCCCCAAAGGCAGGTGATGGCCCTAAGCCTCGTCTGAGAAGCAGCCTCCCGTCTCCCCTGCAGTTAATGGTGACAGCTGCACGGACAGTTTTCTCAGGTGTGGCTCTTACACAAACCTTGGTGACACAGGGCCTGCAGGCACAGGCCAAGTACACACTGTCTGAGCATGCTAAGGCAGTGCCAGTTAAAGGGGTGCTCAAAGTGGTGGGCACAGAACTGAGGGTGGGAAAGACAACTAAACATGCACCCGAGCTATTTCACTCTTGCTACAACACACATACACGCACACTAAAGGAAAGGAAAGCCAAGGCCCAGAGACACGCCACCCTCGTGATGGACACAGCTGGTCTATGACTGCTGGACACCAGAGTCTGTGTCACTAACCGGCTGATGACTCAGCCTCCCTGCCCCACAACCAGCCTGGCAAAAAAATGCACCTTCCAGACAGAGCTTCCATCCGATACTGTGAGGGGAAGGATATGATCAATTATTAAAGCACGTTGGCAAGAGCAAAACTGGGAGAGGACGTATTCTCAGGAAGATTGATGGCAATATGTATTTCACTCTAATAAATTTTTTAAATCTAAAACTTTGTCATAAGCCAGGTGTGGTGGCTCACGCCTGTAATCCCAGCATGCAGGAGGCTGAGGCAGGAGGATCATTGTGAGTTCAAGACCAGCCTGGGCTACAAAGTGAGCTCAATGCAAGCCTGAACTGCATAGCAAAACCCTGTCTCAAAAAGATCAAAAAAAAAAAAAAAAAAACCTTTATCATACACTTTATCAAACTGGTAGATGCCCTTCAAACTCCATGTTGGAATGCCGTGGCCACTGGATGGTATGGGAACTCTGAGAGCATCCTGACTCTGCCCTTGCTCTGTGTGACATCAAGTAAGAACCAAGTCCCTTGCCAAGGCCGCGCCCACATGTGGGATGTGGAGCCTTCGGTTTCCCTGACCGGGCACCACCCACCCCAGGCTGCCTCGCAGGCTGGTGTAAGGAGTCGAGGCCAGCAGGGCAGCATGCGCTCCTTGGACCCTCAGAGCCCTACCTTGTAGATGCACTTGTGGAAGTCGTTGAGGACACCTTTGTCCTCCTCCTCCTCCTTGACTGCCTCCTTTTCCTGAGCGAAGAGTCGCCGCCGGCCCGTCTTGAGCGGGGCCTGGCCCACCTCCTTGAGCTTACTGCGGAAGCCGTTGCGAGGCGCCACACCGTGGATGAGCCCATTCTTGGGCTCGAAGCGGGGCAGAGGGTGGAACTTGTGATGGTCATTCTCTGTGTGGCCCTCCAGCGGCCCCTTGCGCTTCTCCAGGATCTCCTTCTCCATCAGCACCTCCTTCTCCAGCCGCCGGTGCTCCTCGGGGGACAGGGAGTCGTAGGAGAGCAGGTACTGGCAGTAGGCCTCCTGCAGCTTGGCCAGCCGGTCCTGGGCAGTTTTGGGGATGCGCAGCATGTCTGCTAGTTTGTTCCATTTTTTGAGGTCAGTCACTTGCTGCATGCCACCCATCTCGTTAATCAGCCGGAAAAAGCAGGCCAGGTCGAGCTCACAGCCTCCTGGGACAGTGAGGGAGGGAAACGGGTGGTGGTGAGAAGGACAGGAACAAAACTGCCTGTCCCACCTGCATTTCCTGAGCAACTACTGTGCCAGGGACCATGGGCTCCAGGGCTGGATCATCAAGAGTGAGCTTACGGTCTGGGGGAAGAATGCTAGCATCCAGTGACAGTCACGGCAAGTCTAGGAGACAGAGAAGACCAGGGGAATAACAATACGGTGGTGTCAGGGAAGGCATCTGGGGTGGTGACATGTCCAAGGGGACTGCACGGAAAAATAGAGACAGTGACACACTGTGCAAGGATGCAGTAGAGAACACCCCAGCATTCTAAGCCCTGAGCAGGGTGGGTCCCAGTGCCCACCACTATCACCAGCTAAGTAGCAAGGAGGGGAGAGGCAGCAGAGATCCACACAGGCACAGGTGGGACCTGTACAGAGTTTCCCAGCATCCCAGGCCTGTACCCCAGCATGGCCTGGAGTAGCTCCATGTGAAGAATCACACTTATAGCTCCTGATTCCCCTCTCCTGACACCTACACACAATCACAGAAGGTGATTTGTCTTCCATCTTGATAGGCTCCCATGACACGGGGCACACGGCCTCCTGTCCGTTCTGGGGAGAGGGCTGCACTGCAGGTTTTCCCTAATTCTTCATTAAAGCAGAAATGTTCATCAAAACTCAGCCATGCTGGACAGCAACCTCCTGACTCCACCAAGATGCAAAGTAGAAAAGCAGCCTCCCTGTACCAAATCTTCCAGAATAACCATCAAAATGCTGGGTGGGCAAAGGACAAACTAAGAACATCTTAAATCCTTGGAAGAGAAGAATGCATTCCCTGGGTCTAGTCCTCAATACTACAAAGAAAGGAAACAATGAACCGATGAAGGGCGGATACAGTATCAGAGGCTAGAGCAGCCAGCGCTCTGCACACAGCTGCCACTGTGTGTGACCTGTCGGGTGGCTGCAGGGGCCACCCATGACAGACTCAGGAAACAAGCCTCCAGACAAGCAGGGAGACCAGGAGGTGGGAGAGTGCAGCCTGAAGTCCATTCATCTACCTAGTGGCTGGGGGTGATTGGGGTGGGCTTCCCATCACTGAAAAACTCCCCCAGCCCGGGACAGTGGGACCTCAGGTCCTGGGCTCCACAACTCACTTGAGGCCTTGAGGACAGTGCCAGGGGTGAGTGAGACAGATCTGTCTGGACAACAGGAGCTCTCCCTCTGCGGGCTGGCCACACATGGCTTAGCACTGGGAAAGAGTGAGTTCCCTAACAGCACCTGAGTCAGACCACAGGCTGCAGCCACCCCTCATTCTCATGGCCATGGGGCTGCTGGGGCACACAGAGCCCAGGTCACCCATTCCTCACTCACCCAGGTCCCCTGGGCACGGGGACCCCAGGGGGCTGGGGAGACACATGGGCCACAAAGGGGTAAAAGCACGCACACACACGGCAGAGGACACCAGATCACTTCTAAGACATCAAGTCCTGTCGGCTGCTGGACAGTGAGGGCCAGACTCTGAGGCCTGCCTGGGTTGCAGCTACTACTGCTCTGACGGACTGAGAGCTACGCACCCAAGAGTAACACAGGATATGCACTCACCACAGCGTGGGCTACCTCGGCTGGCTCCCCTTGCAAAAGGGTAAAGATTACAAATAATAATCCCAACACAACACCTCTAGCTGCCATCACAGTGTCACCTGTCCCCATGCAACGTGCTGTCCACCTAGCAGAGAGAACGTGAGCACTGCCCTCCACCTGCAGATCCTGCTGCAGGTAGGACTCAGTGGTCCTCTTGCCATCCCTTGGTCAGCTGGTGGCCTGCGTGCTCACAAATTCTTGTGCCTGCAGACCTTGTACTTCTGTGACTTCCCTGACAGCAGACCACAAACCAAGAGTTCAAATCAGGTGACACTCACTCGGGTATGTTCCCTGCATACATCTCTCTGCTGGGAGGAGTAATGAGGCCTCCCCTTGCCAATTCCTGACATGTGAGTGACTGCCAGACCTCTCCCCACCTGCACGCTGGCTATACTTCGTTCTGCCCCAGCCTACAGCTGAAGGGAATGCTTCCCAGCTGTCCCACTACATCTTGGCCTGTGCCTAACCCACTCTTTCTGAAGAAGTCCATCTTGGAGACACAAGGACAGAGGACAGGAAGGGACTGAGGGTTGATGGCAGCAGGGGCACCCTGGCCAAGGGACCTGGGAGGTAACAGCTTTCCTGCAGAGTCACTGCAGGCATCACCAGACTAGCCGGACCCCAGTCCCAGCCAACAACGCACCTACTCGCTGTACAAAAACAGGTGAACTGACACCAGAGGGAAAATCAGGCGATGGGGAGGAAAGGACGACAGAGCTGAATTATGAAACTCCCCAAACTGGGATGAAGTCCGAACTCCTAAAACTTCAGGAGGCGGTGGAATTTAGGAGCAGCATCTTTAAGGGAGTGACTAAGTAAAAAATAAGTTCACCTTGGTGGCCTTCATGCAGTCACACCGGTGTCCTTGTAAGGAGATCAGGAGACACAAGAGAGAAGTCAATGTGACACATGACAAAGTGGCAGCTAGGGACAGGCTGTGGCAGAAACCACCCTGCTGACCCCAGGCCCTGGATTTAGAGCTCTCAGGGCCATAGGAAGACACCTTTCAGGTCCCCCAGTGTGGTGTCGCTGCGGGCACCATGGGTGAAGATTCAGCCAGGATCCCCCCTGCTTCCTGGGATGCTGCTTAAGTCCACCGGAGAGCCCAGGGTCCCCAGGGTGTGGCAGGAGCCACCAATACCAATGTTCCTCCTGCCACACACACCTGAGCCTGTGGGACAGGGGTGTCAGGCTGCACCTCAGTGCCCAGGAGACCCACCCGGTGGGGACCGGAGGGAATGAGAGCAGGGCGCAGCCCAGGCCTTACCGATGAGCGGGAGCTCGTCCATGGTGATGCCCTGAGATCTGAGGTGCTTCTTGATGCAGGCCAGCCGCTGCACATTGGGGCCCCAGCGCCGGCCCAGCTTGTGGATGTGCTGAATCTGTGTGACGAAGCGCATCTCATCGTTGAGCTTGCACTCGGGCCGCCAGTCTGGAGGGGGGATCACCCTGCACATCCCATACTTCTCCACCTGAGCGCGGACCGACTCGATGTAGATGAGCGGGTCATGGAACTCCTTGGCAGAGGGCCTGAGGACAGGGATCTCGTCCATTGCCGCCCACGCGGACCGGCCGCCCCCCTTCTCTGGCTTGCCCGGCGGCGGGTCATGCGGCTTGCTGTGCAAGGGCTCCGGTTGCGAGGTAGAACGATTTTCACAGGAGGCGCTGTCTGGCTTGCCGTGTGCTTGTTTGCCTGGCGTGCTCTTGCTGGCCGTGGCCCGCTTCGGCCGGTTCCTTTCCAAACTCCGCTCGGGCACTTCCTTCTTCATGTGTCCATTCAGCAGAGGCTTCTCCGCTGAAGCCGCTGCTGCCTTTCTGCTGGGGGCTTCAGCAGGGCCAGCCGCCCCCTTCATCTTCTTGGGGGGTGACTGCAGCTTCTCGGCCTGGTGCACCTCTTCCAGCCTCCTCTTGGAATTCCGCAGCCCCTCCCTCAGCTGCCGCCCCCCCACCTCCTTAGTGCATGACTTTGGGTTCAACCTGCCGCTCACCTTGAGGCCGCTGCTGGCAGGCCCGGTGGACTTGGACGCCCCCCCGAGGGATAGCACCTGTTTGCGGGTTTTTGCATTGCTACTTTCAGTTTTCCCTGAGATTGTGTGGTTGACAGCTGAACTGGGCTTGTGGTGATTGGGTTTGGTTTCCTTGACCAGTTCTCTCTTGGCTTTGGTGTATGTGACAGTCCCCTTGGTCACCGTGGCAGTGTACTTCACAGTTTTGGATGGTGAAGGTCTGACTTCGCGGATCTTTTTGGCACTGGTTGCACTTGCACCCAGAGATGACATTCGTGTGACTCCATTTACCTTAGAAACCTATGGAGGCAGTGGAAGCAGAGGGGAAAGTGGAATTAGTGCCTGTGCTGGGACAGCGACCAACCCACAGAAGCCAAAGGCCCCAGGTGCTGTGACTGCTCCTAGCCTGCTGCCCCTCCTCAGGAGAGAGCTGGGGATGCTTGCGAAGCAAAGCAGGAAACACACCTAAGGGTGGCTCTTGTATAGCTTGGACCTGAGCCACACACCTGTTGCTCTGCATGGAGCGGCCTAGCCTGGCCTAGCCCTCCACCACACCCCTCCCTCCCCCGGTTTAGGGAAGTTCCCAGGTCAGCACTCATTGCTACAACCTTTCCGGGACACGTGGGGCTTCACAGAGGGCACTCCATGGTCCTAACATCATCTGTTTATAAGCAGGCAGCACATCCTGCCCACAAGGGAGAGCGGAGAGGTGTTTATACATTTTCAAATACATAAATACACACCCCCAGTCCAAGAAAAGCCTGTCTGCTCTTCTCTGTGCAAGTCACATGACAGCACGACCAGCCCACAGAATGAGAAAAAGCAACATGGCTTTTAAAAAAAAAAAAAAAAAGTCTGGAAGGAATTGAACAACAGTGCCCACGTGATGTGGCTCTGATCCATAGTCCAGGCCAAGATGTAGCTGCAAACTGTCCTGGTCAGGCCCTGTGTCAGACTCCGGGGACACCCACCTTCCTCTCTTCTGCATGCGAAGCTCCTGCCTTCTCTCTCCAGACAACTCCTACTCCTGGGTCTAATGGAACCGGGCAAACTGAGGCAGCACAGCCACAGGCAGTTCTGCCACACAGAAGGCGACCTCCTTCAGATGGAGCTTTGGGGGAGGAGCTCCTGTGCTAGCTAGCTTCGGGGCAGAAGCTTTTGCACCGCAGCTCTGCTGTCACAGCCAAGTGGCTCTGATGTGTCACTTAACCTGGTGGGCATCACTTTCCCTCTCCGGCATTCCTAAAACTAAGATGGTTAGAACCACTGCCCTCTCCAAAACAGGCAGACTATATAAACCATGCCATCACTGGGAACACAGCGTGAGCCCACAGTGCTCCCTCCCCAGAGTGCACGGGGCTGGGCAAGGGAGCACTAACCAGTGCCAGCACACAGGTGGCTATGCACACTACCCTCACCACCAGGAGGCCAGTTACCAACAAACGGAGCTGTGTCTTGGTGAGCTGGGTGGCTCAGCCCATGTGAGACTGGACCACTAGCTTAAATGAGGGTGGAGGGTGGAGGACAGGCATCAGATTTTCAGGCAGGGTGCCCAGAACAGCACTCTGTCTGCGGCTCCCCCACGGTGGAGCTGCTACTCTGAGACCACACTCTGAGAATTACTGTACAGAATACTAGCTTAGAGAAAACAAGGAAGGAAGCCAGGAAGACCTGTATTTCTTTATATCCCACAAATTCTCTGTGGCCCACTGACTGCTGCACACACCTTGTGACACCATCTCTCAGATCCAAGTCTGGCTGATGCCACTGAGCCATCTTAGCTCCCAGAGGGGCCATGGTGCAAGTTCTGGCATGACACTTTGGGCCACCAGCCACCAAACACACTATGAAGAAAAGACGGTTGACAGAGTCTAGAAAAAACACTGGAAAGCTGGGAGCAGGGGCCACTACCACAGAAAACTTACAAAGCCAGGCAGGGTCGAGTAAGCAGCACTCCTGTGGGAGAGGCGTACAGCAAGGAACACAAATACCTCCCATGTTTCACTGCTCTACAAATAATTTTATGGCCAAAAGGGAAAAAGACAAAACACTTAAGAGAAACAAAAATAAAGTGCACCCTGGCTTTTGCTGCCTGCATTTCTGGTGTCAGGCACCATGAAAAGGTCAGGTGCCCAGGACCTCAGGTGCCTAGATCTCAGAAGGACTCTGGCTACAGCCCTGACATGGAGGAGAACCACACAGCGGGCAGCCGAGCAACCCTACCACCAGCTCGCCCCGATTTAGACCGCACAGGTTTCCCCTCATCCCGAGACCATGAGTTGTCAGCAACAGCGGCAACCGCAGGCGTGTGCCCACCAAGCAGCGCCTCCCTGAGCAGTCCAGCTGTCTGTCCTGCTGGGGTTCCACACAGTGCTTCCCAAACCCAGGGCCACTAGGATTCCTGGGTGAGCTCCCACACCTACCCCACATATTCCTATTTAATCCGTGAGGGCAGAGAAAGAGAATCTGTGCGCCAAACCCCCTGGACAGCTCTGTGCTCGCAAAATCAGGCAGGCCGTACCCTTCGCCACCCCTGTGCAGCTCCAAGGATGGGGGCTGACTGGGGAGCCAAGGCCCAGCACCCTCCTGTTTCTCCTCCAGGCAGGTCGCAGGCCTGTGGGGCAGCACCTGCACCATGCAGTTCTGTTTATGTATGTCACCATAGTCAGTAAAGCCACAGACAAGACGACTGCCAAGACAGGTGTTCCACTAGGCTGCTCCATCAGAAAAATGTTCTCTGTTCATCCTCTTTCTTGCTGTTCAATAGCTACCTTCAAAAGTGTCCACTCGAACATCATTCCCTATGTCCATCTCCATCAGAACCCAGAATAACTCATTCAGAGAAATACATTAAGAAGGTTAAACAGCATATGTCACTGTTACAGCTAAGATCTAACCTGTCTGCCCAGACTCGTGTTCAGAGGTGGAGACTGCAGGTCCCGGGCACTACTCCCATCTGTCACAGAGCCCAGAGCTTAATGTGCTGTTAGAGGCTGGGTACTAGATGAAGGAGGTGGGTCACCAAAGTGTGCCCTGGGACTCCTCTCCTCAGCCCCCCCATTCTCTCTCTTCCTGGCTGCCACAGGCCAAGCAGCTTTCCTCTACCAGCCTCTTCCACCTGCCTTGGACCCAGGCGACTGTGGAATACTCACTGAATTCATGAGCCAAATAAATCTCTCATTCTTTATGTTGCATGTGGCAGGTATTTGGTCCCAGTGATAAAAGCTGATTGACACAATCACCGACTGTGTATTCCCTTTCCGTGGAAACCTACACAGAGTGCCTGTGTGATGCTTTCCATAGAGGCCAATGAGTAAAAACAAGAATCAATCCGTTCCATAGGCCACACCACTAAGCACCAGCCTGGCCAAGTTCACAACTGCTGCAAAACCCAGAGCCTTCCCAAAGACATGCAGGCACCTGCTGCTTCCTTAGCCATTGCTGTCCACAAAGAGCCAATGCTTCGCAAACATCAAAGGACCGTCTCACCTTCCCTTTGCCTCCAAACTGCTTCCTGGGGAGCAAAGTCCTGCTGGCTTCGAGTCTCTGGTCACAGGCCCCACACAACACAAGGGAGGTCAGGCACTATCAGAGTGCACACAAGAGCTCACCTCGATTCACCAGCACAGGGAGGCCCACAGCACAGTCCTCTAATAATTATTAAAACACTTAGCAAAACAGCTTTCTGAGCTGGATGTGACAGCAAATGCCTTAATCCCACTCAGGAGGCCAAGGCAGGACTGCCATTGAGTTCCAGGCCAGCCTGTGCTACACAGTAAAATCAAGGCCTGAATTACACAAAGCAAGATCCTGCTTCCAAAGGCATGGGGGAGGGTGTCAATCAAAATGAACTTCCTATGTCTTGGCTTCAACATGGGTGCTACAATCCTACTCCCACACACCCACCCACCCATCCTACCCCACCTCCGCTCTACAGAAAGTGAAACCCCTGAAGCTTGTCCTTCATGACCCTTAGGCACCTAGCTGCTGCTTACATCTCGGGTGAACCAGGCACACCACCTGAGGTTTGGGAGCAACGGCAAATCTTCAATTTTAAAGGCAGCTGACTTTTCAAGTCATACTGAACTGGTCTAGGACTTCAGCCTCAAGAATAAGAATACAGAAGGGATGTAATATAAAGTGAGGAAGATGAAAGCCCACGACATCGAGCATTTCTGTTCTTAGCAGAAATCCTATTCTGAGAACAGCACACAGTTAACACTGTGATCATGTTTGTGAGATCCTCCAGCCTTTAATGTCCTCCACATCGTGACTCACAGACAGAATGCTTAAACCAGTTCACTAGAATCAGAAGTGAACAGGAAAAATATGCATTTCCAAGGCAGAACAGAAGATGAGAAATGAGTTTACAATATTTTTGATGAACTAAAACAACAGTTTTCAGTGACCAACATCGTCCTCAGTTCTGCCAAGGATTCTTACTCTTAAGCTTTTAATCCCCACTAGAGGGAGGCATTGAGCTGGAGGCTGGAGGTCATTTGGACTTAAAAGCTCCGGTTAAAAACCAAAGAGCTTAAACTGAAAACGAACACACTGGGTCGGGCATGAAGTACGGACAGGAAGAAAAGCTGTGGACAGTGTCCACAGCAGCAAGGCCACATCTGAAGAAACCCTGGATCCATGAGTTCATGAACACCACGCCCCACATGTGGGGCAGTCATGCTGTGGCATAATCCCAGGAGAGGCACAATGAGACCTTAAGTGCTGTCTATACCTCGGGCAACTCTGTCTCCTCCTACACACACTTGAATTTCAATTTCCAGAACTTGTTCTCAATACCATTTACCTTGTACTCCCAATTCTCTGGCCGTCTCTGCTTCTTAGGAAGCCAAGGCTATAGGAGCCTCTTCCTGTCACCCAGCACAATGGGCCATCCTGCAAGAGCCTGTGCCGCAGAGCGAGCAGGCCACTCTCTGTCTCCTCACACACACCCCAGCCTTGGCCAACAAATGCCAGCACAAGCTACCTGTGTTCCGCGCAGCCTGATGGTCCCTGCTGGTGTCAGGACTACACCCTCTTCCGTAAGATAAAAGCATAACCCTAACCCTTGCTAGGGATAAGCTCCTTTGCTTTTCAATCCTTAACTGGTCAGTGCCTTAGTGCCTTTAAACAGGACAGTATTTCCAGAAAACAAAAGGTCTCAGATGCTTACCACACATCCAAATCACTGATATGCAGCCACAGCCCCCTGACATCTTAGGGTTCCTGGAGTGCAGATAGCTTGCCCAGCACTACAGAGAGAGAGGGTGGGCCAGAGACCCCCAACGCCGAGAGAAAGGCCTATGTGGGTGCACATTCGTGTGCTCACAGTCTCAGGAGCCTGCCCACAAGCACCACGCAGGGTTACTCGCAGGGTGAGGAGAACTATTTTGGTGTGATCATGAGTGAGCTGTGGGCACCAAGTGCCCTAGAGCACATGGGACAGGGCTGCTTCCCATGGCAGCACTACTAACACTACATTTCCTGCGATCATATTTACCCTTTCCTTCTAGGCAGATGTAGAAAAAGCCAATCTGAAACAAAAGAGCAGAGCACCCTTTGGGCCTGTATCTTCTACACAGCTGCAAAGATGAAAGGTCAGCACCTGATAATTTACATCAAGCGGTCACCAAAGGATCTAAGATTTCCTTTTATTGACCTTATTTTCGGAGTATTTAACTAATGCACTCTAGTGGCTTCAAAATTATCCTTTCATTTCTCACATCTGTCAGAGTTGGCGTGACTGGTTCTCAACGAACAATATGGCCCAGGAAGATGAAATATCACACCTTGAGTCTCAGGAGAGGGCAGAGCCCCAGGCTGTGCAGATGACAGGAAAGGATCCCCTCCATACTGGGGGCAGGCTCACTTCCTCCACCCTCACCAGGGATGCTGGCCAAGACCCCCGCAGCTACTCCACGATGTCAGCAGCAGCCCTATAAGGGTCACAGCTATGTGACTTGGAACAATGACAGTCACCCCAGTGCAAGGCAGAACTTGGTGCCCACCTCTGTCCAGTGTGCTGACTCCTCTGCTTCAGTTACCAAGGGAAGCCCTGGGTAGAAGGCAGCACTGAGCAGAGCAGAGCAGAGCAGAGCTGTGTCCTCTATCCCAGCCCCGTGCACGCAAGCAAGCAGAAAGGAGCACTGTGCACACACGGGTGAGCCTAGGAGCCCGCTGGACTCAGCAGTCAAGTGTATGTCCCCTGCTCAGGACCCTGTAGGAGCCATGGCCCTTCTCTGTGTTGCTGTGACCACTTCAACTCTTGAGTCAGAAGTTCCCCAAAAGTAAACTCTGAACTCTTTTACTTTTGGCTCTTATAAAAAGCACAGTTGAGGCTGAGGCAGGATTCCAAGAGTCCAGTCTGTGGAACCTAGTGAGACCCTGTCTCAAATTTTTAAAAAGGGGTTGGGGATATAGCTCAGTGTGAAGGCTCTGGGTTCCAGGGGCAGGCAGAGGAAGTGTCTTAGAAAATAGAGTAAGGGTGTTCGTAACAACAGAATGACAGTCTGTTCACCTCGGCCTCTTTGGTCCCTCTTTAATACTGCTCTGTCTCACAAAGTCATCTGGAGGCCCAGATGGCTGCCCCAGTTCCAGTCAGGCTAACAGTAGTGGCAGTGGGGTGGTGGGGACACAATACAGACCCAGGGTGAAAGGCAGGGTGTGCCCCAAGCTCTGTACCTCAGGGAACTGCACCTGGGGGCCAATTCCACAATCGTTCCTAGTTGTCACCCCTGGAAAACAGGGAGGCAGTGAGGCTTGTACTTTGGGAACCACAAACACCGTTTGAATCGTGCTATAATCACATGCTTAGACTGAGTGCTGCAGAGGGCATAGGAGGGCACCTGCAGAGCACAAAAGGGTGGCAATTCCTGCCTCAATCACCCAACAGAGTATCTGAGAAGTTGAAGTTACAACAACCAAACTGGGTGTGTGCACATGCACCCCTGTGTGAGCACATTCCAGTCAACAGGGAAGGGAGGGGCCCCGTATTTTCCCATTACTGAAAAGATCTCTTGGTCTTGGTCATGCTGAACTGCTCTCCCTAGGGAATCTCTTGTCCCCTCCCATCTCACTCCAAATGGATCTCCTGAGACTACAGTCTCTAAGTCTGTCCTAAGGAAAACTGAAACTGCCCAATTCTGGGTGAGGGGAGCTTATCAGTGATCCCAGTGACTCACGGGACACTAATTCGGACAGAGGATAGATAGCCCAAGAGGTATCAGCAAGACCCCACCTGTCCTGCAATGGCCCCTCCCTGTGCCTCCCACAGCTCCATCCATGTCTCCCCCTCTCACCTCCCAGGGTTGCCACTACTCAGCAATGTGAGCATCCTCAAAGCCACAGCGGCCAGTCCCTGGTGCCTTCTTCAGAGCTGCCCAATAGGCCCTGCGGGCAGTGGGTTCTGGGGTGGCGGTTGGGCATCCCAAAGGGTGCACCCAGAGGCCGCACCCCAGTTCATGCACATGACACTGAGATGTGCTACTGCCTGTTTGACCACGATATCCCAGGCGGACTCCACCACCTGCAGGCCCACTGCACAGCCCGAGCCAGTGATGGCAAACCTCTTAGAGCTCTCAATGACACACACAGCTTGCTGTAGATGTGCCATGGGTATGCCACCACTGGTGCGGCCTATGTCTCTATCGTCTGTAAGTCACCTGGCAACCATGGCAGGAAGGGCAGGCGCGGTACAGTGAAAGAATCTAGCTCCATTTCTACCTTTCCTTCAGGAGACAACCAACTGGGACTCCTGGTGTGCACAAGGCACCAAGGGAGGACACAAAGCCACCAAGAACCAGGCTGTGGCGCTCCCTACAGCATGAAGGACACCTCTGTGCCAAGTTACCGCTCTTCCTGCATCAGGCCCTACCTCTGAGCTCCCCAAGGCTGCCGTGTTCCTTGGTGATGAGCAGGGAAGTGGACCCAGCACCCTGGGCTGGGTGCTGTTACCTGTTTCCTTAAGTCCTGAGCCGACCGATGCACAGGGGGGTGGTGGTGGCTGGCAGCGAGCCCCTTGGCCAGGGGGCCCAGGGAGGGGGCCACCGTGGGCTGTGTGACTGAGGCCTGCTCCCTCCGGCTGTCGGACCTGTGATCGCTGTGCTTCTCCTTCGCGGGAGTGGCCTCTTTGCTTTTGTGTTTCTGAACAGGTTCTTTCTCCCGCGTTGACCTGCTGGAGCCATTGAAAACTAGAAAAGGAAAAGGAGGATAAAGAGGAGGTTACCACCTCGGGCAGACAACCACTACACCACGTGAGCTCTGCCTCCTGAAGTGTCCAGCGTGGGAGATTCAAGAGAGGGCTCAGGCAGATGTAGTGGTGCACACCTGTAATCCCACCGCCCGGAATGCTGAGGCAGGAGGACTGCTGTGAGTTCAAGGTCAGCCTGGCTACAAAGCAAGACTTCAAAGCAAGGGCAGCGGGGAGGGATACAACCAGCCAAACACAGGTGATAGCAACAATAATAAATATATGACAAAACTCTAATTAAAAAAAATTCCTACAGGAGGTAAGATGGTATCAGCAAGAATGAAAATAAGGAAAGGGGATTAGAAGGGAGGAAATTTTAAAAAAGAATCAAGCTGTATTATGTACATGTACCTGCTTTCCCTACGATAACTGTAAACAGTATGTATTGCAAACATACACTAATTAAAAAAAAAAAAGAGGACAAAAATCCTATATATGCCCTAAGAATTATTTGCTACAGCCAAAACAATGGGGAAATCCATTTGTAAAAAATTCCTACAGCTGGGTGTGGTGGTACCTGTAATCAATCACAGCACTTGGGAGACTAATGCAAGAGGATTGGCACAGGTGTGAGGCCAGGCTGGGCTCTGTGGCAAGACCCCATCTCCAAAAAACAGAAAATAAACTTTAAAAATCCCTACCTGGCAGAGGCACCAGGTTTTTTGATCCCTGGTCATGGGGTGGAGGGGGAATCCCCCCTCTATAAATCCTAGCATCCCACAGAATATCAACACTGTCTCCTAAGAAACAGAAATTAAATTTGAGGGGAAAACCTCAAACATAGCACAGCAATGCCTCAGTTCACAAACTCAATTCTCTCCATCATTCTGTTTGCAAACAGAGCTGGACAAGAACTGAGTCAAATCTCCCCGTAAGGGCAACACTAAACCTAACCACTGAATTTGATTCAGTCACTGTCCAAGTGGGTTTGCAACCAGAATCAGAGAAAGAATTAAGTGTGTGAACCATGGTATCATTGTACTCTGATAGAGCCTCCCTCACCTATCACACATGCTGGTTCAGTGACCTACTCTGTACCAGAGCTGTGCTGAGTGGGAGCTGCAGAGCAACTGGACCGCATATCGCAAGTGTGAGATAAGATTAAAATTTAAAAATTCAAGTGCTTTTGTAACTTGGTAAAATCCAGAAATCTAGGTCAAGGCAGTGAGGTCCAGGACTACCTGCAGTCACATCCCAAGAACAGGACAGTGGGAGCACACTGGAAACACGATGCTTCCCCTCAGACTGAAGGGCACATGGGGGCAGGGCACAGCTCAGTGGCGTGGAGTTTGCCTAGTAACTGTGGCACTCCACAGAGGGTGTGCCTAACAGGGCCAGGACGCAGCTGTTTCCCAAGACCTTCAGAGTACAGAGAAAGAGGGAAGGATGCACAACTGCAGCCTGAACCCCTGCCAGTCAGCTTGCTGGGGCTCCGCAGGAGCCAGGCGAGATGCATTCAAGCCTGGATGCATTTAGGATCTGCATCCTCAGAAGTGCCCCCAGCGGACATTCACAGAGAAAGTGAGCACCTGGCAAGTTCCTGCCCTGAGTCCCAGAAAAACAGGGTCAGCCACCTCCCAAAGCCACCCTCGTCTTCCCAAGGCCTACATGGCTTCGAATGTGACCCACAGTGTCTCTTTGTGGCCTACGTGAGCCTTTCACATGTTTCTCTGGAAGGCACTTCAGGGAATAAGCAAGGGCACTTGGACTGCTGGTACTGGCAGAGCAGTGCAAGGAAGCCCCCAGAAAGGTTTACAGAGCCTCTGGAGGAGCACCAACTCCCTTGTCCACACACTCAGCAAGCACCGCAACGTCTCCAGGCCTCCCCACTCCCACCAGGACTCAGGGATTCAGAGAGAATGCAGCGCTGAGCAGGAAGTCGGAAGTCCTCCCCAGTGTGTGCGAGCTCCAGTCAGCCCTCTCTCCTGCCAGCCCCCAGCCAGCTGAGGAACAGCACCGACCCTGCTGCGGCTAAGCCTCAGACCCTTAAATGTCTGCTTTAACGTGTACCTTGCCACAGGCTGCAAATATTTAGTCTTTTTGTACCTTTATCTGTTATGGCACTAAATCTGCTAGCTTTTTTGGTGTGTGAGGGAGAGGAACGCTAGAGACTGTACTGGCTCCTCTGAACTGAACCACATCCCCAGTTCCTTTTATATTTTGAGACGGTGTCCTGCTAAGTTGCTAACTCTTCCAGGCTCAGCCTCCCAGAGCGCTAAGATCAAAAGTGTACACCACACTGGACTGTTAACCAATTTTTTTAAAGCTCCTTTTCCTTCTTGTGCATATAAAGTCCTTCTGTATTTTTCCTCCCACCTTAAAGTACGTGTGTGTGTGTGTGTGTGTGTGTGTGTGGTGTATGACGTTTTGATATATATAAAACATATCATGAAATGATCACATGCAGCTGCTCTCAACATGTCCATCATCTCATACTTAACTTCATGGAAAAATATGTCAGATGTATTTCTAAAAAAACGTAGAATACATTACTAACTACAGTCATGTTGTACAATTCATCTCCAGAACTGAAACCTCCTAACACACTGCAACTTTTAACTAATTATCTCTCCATTCTCTGTCCATATTTTTAAGGAGTAAAGTAACTCAAGTTTCCTTCTCTGACTTTTTTCTAATTGCTTACATTGAATTCTTTAGTCTACATGGTGTTACTGTGTGTATGGTACAAGACAGATGTATGTACATTTTTCCCTATCTAGACTGGGCAGGAGTCTTGGACTTAAAGCATCTTCCAGCACCAGAGATTATGAATTCAAACATTTTAAATACTGATGGTCAGGTCTCATCAAAATATGGGACATACCTCTCTGCTGCACAAGCCTCTGCTGGACACTCTGATACCAAGAAAATAGCTTCAAATGGCTGTATTTAGTCTAAGCATAAAGAACTAGGACTTGTCAGAAACTATCAATCATACCCACACTGGCAGTATCTATGCCTGCTCTGTAGACAAATTAAAAGCAATATCCATAAGAAGTCATACTTCATTCTGACTGAAATTCAGGCAGGTATATGAAGAATGTAGGCAATGCTCAACTTTCATCAATTTTCTAAGGCAGTGAACACAGCTCCTTTATTGAAACACAGCACCTTTCTAATATTCTAAACTGCTTTGTTTGTTGCAACTCAGATGTTGCATGTATCTCATGGTGTGGCCTGCTATTAATACCAGTTCTACTGCTAGTTCTTTTTCAGTTGTTTAAAGAAAATTATTCTATGGGTTTGCTTTCCTTGGTAAGAGTATTACTGGCTGCTCAGTTCCTAGTACTGGGGATCAAACTCAAGAGCCTGGCACACACTACTCAAGTACTCTACCACTGGTCCAGTTACCTACTTATAGTTTTTGCTGCCAATTATAAAATTCATACTTTATGTAAAAATTAAAACTTGGGAGCATATCTCTGTCACCATCAATTTGCTTAGTATTCAACTTTTCTGATGGGATTACAGGAGACACAGACTTAAATGAAAATAAATGTTGATATATGAAAATTGACATTAACATCAGTGGGCCATCATTTTAAAGTGACCGATATGTTACACAACTGTGCATGAGTGGAAGATCCATTCACAGGAAACAAACTGATGGAGTAAGTCTAACGTTTGTTAGCCAAGTACAAAGTTGACTGATACGAGTTTACATTACCACAGGAACTGACCTACAGGAACCCATCATGGCAAGCCTCCACATGCTATCAAAGAAGAATATTTCTACAAAGCCTCCTCCCTCTTTTTCCGACTATGTATTTGCCTGGCACCAATTTTCTTCATGTACAGTATTTCAAGCAAATTTTTATTTTGTAAGAAACTGAATAACTACCAAAGCAGTCATAATCTGGCTGCCTTTATTAAGCCAAGACACTGAAGAGATATGCTGAATTATGAAATAATGCAACTCCTTTCAATAACTAACTTTTTAGTTTTAGAATATGGTAATTTTCATTAAAAATGTGTTAGCATCACGGTTTTGTGCTGTTTTCAAAGGAGTATTTTAAAGCTTTAGTTTCAACATGGTAAATATTGATAAATACAATCCCTTTTTTAAAAAAAGCAGACTGGGAGTTCCACCCCTCTACTTCATTTGTGAGACGAGAACAGGGATCCTGAGACCAAGTACCTGAAGCCACTGCTGGACCATCCATCCTCCCCAGTGATTTCCGACCGCTCTGCTGCACCTGCTGTGGGTGTCCATCACAGGGCCCCACACTTCCCAAAAAAGCCCAGCTCTGGGTGAAGCTAATGAGACCCAGGCAAGGCCAACTTTCTACCTGTTTGACCTTGGTCTAGTTACCTGTCCAAAGCTTAGGGTTCTATATCTATATGGAGATGACAGAAAAAACTATTTATCTCATTGAAATTCAGAAAGAAAAAGAAAAAAACCCGAGTCAAGATAGGAGTTAGCTGGACACGAAGTGCACATTAGCTATGTGTCCACTGTCACACAGGCTCATCTGAAACTCCAATAGGCAGTAATATCTTTCTGATCTAAGAAAGACAGATACTCTATCATTCTCTACCTTAGAAGGAGTTGCATAACCCCTAGATGGACTTTCAACCACCACCAAGCCTCAAGAACCCACTCTGAAACCAAAGCCCAAGGGGACTAAGCTGGGAGAGCTAGGAGTCCAGAAGGACTGTGTCATTCATGCAGTAACCCTAACTAGCCACCATAGGAACTGCAGCAGCATGCACTTGCAACACTTCCAGAAGATATTCTGGAACAGGGGAATTGTTTTCAAATACACAAAAATGTAAAATGAAATCAAATTAATTGTGATCTGCAAACAAAGAGATGGTCTTCAAATGAATCCACTTTGTGTAACTATCTTGCTATTTTATAACTGTAGTATACCCCAATGGCAAACACAGCCAAAAAGTCAAATCATGTGTTAAATGGAAAGAAAGGGAGGAGGGAGGGGTGGGGTGAGGGTGATGGAGCCAAAGACAAGGTATATTTTGTACTCAACAGCTCATTAATTTTAAGTGTCGTGGGAACCTGCCAGTTTTACCCCTCCAAGTAATTATCTTTTGTCTTAATTTCTAAGATTTTCAAGAAAAGAAGCGAAGGCAAATGAGGGTGGGGGAATAGCTCTCACAGGGAAAGACTAAATCCTGTGAACAGAAGAGACAGAAAGATTTCCATGTAAAGAAGTTCTTCACACACAGCCCCAATTAAAAGGAATAATTGGACTGGTTTCTTTAAGTATTCACCACAGTGAACCATATTAGGAAACTGTATTGTACCCGGATACAAATAGCTTTACGTTAATGAACAGAGACACATATATTGATTTGTATACACATATTCTGAAAGTTAAATGGCCTATACACAAGTGTTTTCACAGCATAGTAAGCAAAATCTTTAAATGCAAAGGCTAGTATCTTGATTGAGGGTCACTTCATTCCTGAGAAGATCCTAAAATCAGCTTTGCTTCCAGTGAGGGGTGAAAAAGAAATGGGCAGGAGATGTTACTTTCGAAACATCTTTTCTTGCAATCATTGGACAGGTGGAAAGCTACACTCTTCTAGGGAATAATTCCCATTTCTAGCTCAAGGGAGTTGGCCTTGGAGGGTGCTGCCTTTGGCACCCTCCACGTATAGTATTTGGATTTCCCTGGGTGAAGACCGTAAAGGCAGCCTATGCAAAGGGTCTTGAAAAACCTCACTACAAATTCCTGCCTGTGATTTCCAGTGCCTCAGCTCACCAGCACATCTGCGTCCAGACCCTCAAGGATAACCCAGCTGCCTTCCTTATGTGCCTCCTGGACTAAAGCATTTTATATCAAGTACATAAAAATACTTTGTATTTTTCAGAGAAAGGAGTCAGCAAATATAAGAGGGGAGGATCTTTTGAAAAGCTCTTTGTTGCAATGGCAAAGACAACCCATAACTGGGAAAAAAAAATCCACTCCGGCCTGTTTCAGAGCCCCTCCTCCTATTACCAGAGGCCCCAGTCTTGCTAATTATTCTTAATAAAGGACAAACAGGTAGGTAGGTAGCAAAAAGGAGACCTGAGTGTCTCACAAAAGTTACAGCCTAATCTGAGGCTGCTGGGTGTCTCACCTGAACTGACAGGGCTCTGAAGCCCTAACCTTGAGAGAGAACAACAAGGGAACTCCAGAAAGCCAGCCCCAAAGGTCTGGCAGCAGAGAAATAAAGGGCAAGAAAGAGTGATCAGGACACCCTCAAACCTGGATGGAACTAACTCCCAAAGTACAAGGCATTCTCCCTGTCTCAAAGTCCCAGAACAAATGGAAACAAGGATGGAGAATTGCAGTAAAGAAAGAAATAAATGTGTTGCAGAGACTAAAAAAAATCCACAGCAAGTTTCTGATACCGCGCCAGATATTTAAATGCAAGCTTCGTGTTATTACAATGCAGCCCGACTTGGGCAAGACATGGACTCCATCAATTGGCTGGCATTAAAGCCTTGTTACTGTACAAAAGCTGCACTTGCTCCCTGGAGCCAGTTCAACTCTGAGTCACTATCGTCTAAAAACAATGGAATGTCTGCCAACCTGTGCCAGCGGTTCAAAAGGATTTTACTGCAGCATGTGAGTGCTGTGAGTGGCCTGCCCATGCCAGAACAGCTCGCTTACTCACTGGCTCAGCCTCCACGCGAGAAGCCTGAGAGCCACCAGGACGCAGAGTAGGCACTGCCCAGAAGCTCCAGCATCTCCTCCAGGCTAGGAGGCCAGCACCCGGGGACAGTCATGGGACCAAAGCCCACCCAGCAGTCTCTGAGCATTGGACCCAGCACTTTCAGTTCTACTAATTTGCTGTGTTTGTGTGTCAAACCTTTCTGAGAAATTTTACCCAGCAAAACCTCTCTCTCAAAGAAATTGTAAATGGAATTCTTAAAGCCAATTGTATTTTCTTCCTTTTCAACACAATTTAAATTCTCTTGGTCACAGAATTTTTCCCTCCAAACACAATTTGGTTGCCACTGTCTCAACATCTAAAAATGTGAATGCACTGCATTGTAATGATATTAAATAACAGACTTGGATAAATCTGCCATTTAAAAACATGTTACTTAACTATGTTCCTGTTAACTTATGAGGCTACAGTTTAAAAGGCTCTAAGCCCTTTTTGAGAATATAAAGGTCAGGGCAACAAAAAGACCATAAAGCAGGAGGAATGGTTTTTGTCGTTGAAAAATGGCTTCCTGACCCTCTTAGAACCCCAAGAAGCCCAGGACAGAACAGCTCACTCACTACACCCCCGCCTGGCCAGCTGGCTGTGACACACTGGAACTGCCACCCGGCACGAGGGGGCCTAGGAGGGAACACCTGGGCAATGGGCTCCCACCGGCTCCAGCTCTCCAAAGCACAGGGCTGCATGCTACTCACAGAAGGGACAAGGACTAACTCTTGAAGCAACATTAACAAAATGTTTCTGCAAGTTAGGTTTTCATAAAACTCTCTATTCAGAAGACAATGAGTTCTCAAGGTTCCACCACATCTGAACTAAATAATAATTCATTTGTGGATTTAAGACAGGAATCACAACGCAGTGAGAGAAAGATACCCTGAAAATGGTAAACCAGAGGGAATTGCAAGATGGCCGACTGAGTGGTGGCACGATAGAGCGCCTCTCTGAAAAAAAAAACTCAGACACTAGAATCTGACAACATGGAGAAAGCCAGGCAAAAGGAGAGAAATTCTCACAACCCGGGAAGAAACTGAGGAAAAAGAGAAAGAGGAAGAGGAAGAGGGAGAGAGAAAGAGAGTAAGAGAGAAAGAGAAAGAGAGAAAGAAACGTGTACGGAGGGCTGGAGTTGGGCAAGCTCCGGCGCTGTTCCTGCACGTCGTAGCATCAGGTGACTCATGATGGAGCTGAGATCGCGGCCCTGCCGAGAGCGGGAGTTGGTGAGCTCCAGACCCTGGGCTGGAGGAGGCGCTGCGACAGGAAGTGGAAATAGCGAGTCGAGCTGCGTGAACTTTGGTGAGTGACAGGAACTGGATTCCCCATATCGGGAGGACCAGCTAGACGACATTTTGGAGTTGGGCAGGGCCGGCTTGAATCAAAACCCAAGGCAGCAGCTGTTGACAGCCCCTGGTCCAAAGCAGATTGGTGGGATCTGCTTGGGCTGGGCTGGGCTAGGCTGGGCCCCTGGTTGAAACCCAATAGCCAGGGAGGAGGCTTTCCTGGGCCAGTGGCATCCCCAGGGAACACACAAACATGCAGAAGCATCCACTGGTTGACTGACGTAGGGAGAGGGGCTGGCTCACAGCATGCACCTTGCAGATCCGCAGGCGACTGGGGGGCAGCACTTCCTTAGCCAGTGCACTGCAGAGAAACTGTAAGCAATACGAAAGGCCCAGAGACCTCCACCACCCATCCGTCTGAAGGGGGCCGGAAACATGACAAGACAGAAAAAAAGCAAAAGGTCTCCAACCGCAGAACCAGGGAAAGTGAGTCCAGCAGAGGTAAATGCAGAGGAGGTTGAGAGCAGCAAACCTGTAATGTCAGAGACAGCCTCATCGGAAATAAAGAAATACTTCCATGACCTCATTGACGAACTTAAAGCTGAAATTCTAACTCAGGTGAAGCAAGATATAAGAAGATTAATAAAAGAAATCCTGGGTAATCCTCAAGTAGACACAAATGAAAGAATAGAGGAACCCAGAGAAAGGAGAGAAGCCTTTTATGAAGAATATAAACAAAATCTAGAATACATGAAACAGATCCAAAGAGAATATCAGGAAATTAAAAATTCCATTGAAAGCTGGCAAAACCTTTTAACAGAAAACTAAAGACAAACTTCCAAAACTTGAAGATAGATTTGCAACAAACATATGATCGCGAAAGGAAGGATCTCTTAAAAATAACAAGGAACCAGGAAGCAACGATACAAAGGCTAGAAGATGACGAGGATTTATAACCTAAGAATAAAATATGTGAATGAAGATGCAGCAACAAATGCAAATGAAATAAAAAGTCTATTCACAGAAATAATTAAGGAAAATTTCTCAAACATATGAAACAGAAGCGATGTTCAGACATCTGAGGCATACAGAACTCCAGCCAGCTACAACCAAAACAGATCTACACTCAGATATATAATAATCAGGATCCCAGAAATCCATCACAAGAACAGAATATTAAAAGCAGTCAGAGAAAAGAAACAGATTACCTATAAAGGAAAACTCATCAAAATCACAGTAGATTTCTCAATTAAAACCATCAAATCAAAAAGAGCTTGGAGCGAAATATTCCAAGCCCTGAAAGAAAATAACCTCCAACCCAGAATGATGTACCCTGCAAAACTGTCTCTGAAAATTAATGGAGAGACAAGATATTTGCATGACAAAGAGGAACTGGGGGAGTTTGTGAGCACCAATCCAACCCTGCAAAGAATACTGAAGGACAGTCTAGAGAGAGAGAGAAGAAAATCACCAGGGTTCCAGGAACAATGGCAGAAAGGCCTCAAAGAAAAGGGCAGACAGTGGAATGAGGGAGAAAAGTAAACAAACAACAATGACAGAAAAATAGCATAGCAGAGATAAGGCAGATAAGATTGGTTATATCGCTGTTTTATCTTGACTGATTTTATTTGAATCTGGTATGCTTGAGAGTATCAAGTCTGAGAGCAGAGGCAACTACTCTGAAGATGACAAGATTCAATAGGATACCCATTCTGGTTTGATTCCTAACTGCCTTTGAAGTCCTATAATATCTCTAATGTTTAGATTTTATTAATAGTGTAATGCAATGCTAAGTTTAATTATACTATGTTTGACAATATAGACAACTTTATTGAAAACAACAAGAGACATCATAGTAACTACCGTAGATCACCTAGTATTGTGGTTTTATATGTCCTTTTCATTTCGTGTTTCTCTAGGAATTTTTACTGTTGACTTGTTTTGTTTCTCCCACTAATACAAAAAGGCTAGGTATACATGTAGAAACATATACAAGTGTAGAACTTCTAAGTAGTTTACGAGAATGGATTATAGTTATTGTAAAGAAAAAAAGAGAGGAAAAGAAAGTATTCTAAAGGATGTAACTGCATGTATGTTTGAGTGTGTGGGATTGATAACATGTTGCTAAAGTTTTTGTTGGATGGATGAACAAAACTGATTGCTGTCTCACTGTTTAGATGTCCACTTTGTAGGCTTTTGTAACTGCATGTATGTTTGAGTGTGTGGGATTGATAACATGTTGCTAAAGTTTTTGTTGGATGGATGAACAAAACTGATTGCTGTCTCACTGTTTAGATGTCCACTTTGTAGGCTTTACTTTTGTAACTTGTACAACTACTTCTAAGAGGAAAATTTGTAATCATCAACTAGTGATTTCTTACTAGTTACTATTTTTAGTTTTTTGTTTTGTTTTGTTTGTTTTTGAGATTTTGTATTATTTCTACCCGTTTCAAATTTTTTTCTTTAAATAAAAAAAAGAGGAAAAAAAAGAAAATGTTAAAGCAAACTATACCTCATTAACAACAAACTATACAAGTTATAGGAAAACTAGAAATTTTCAGAATAAAAATATATGCAGAGAAAAACAGAAAAAAGAAACACAGAAATAGCAGGTATAATACAGAAACCTTTGCATCATAATGGTTTCAAAGCTGCTCACACAAGTACTTTGGATCTTATTCTGTTAAGACTCAGGCATCTCCACCCAGCCTTCAATGGAGCAAACAAACAGCTTTCTAAAATTCCATGTGGGCTCGTGGGGCCAGCAAAGTAGCTCAGGAAAGGCCTGGGTTTGATTGCCAGTTTAAAACAAAACAAAACTTTCCATATGCACATTTTATAGGCTCTAGAACAGCAAAACTTGCCCAGTGACTGAAGAGTCCCCTAAAGTTAGCTAGAATTATCAAATACTGAGCAGCTCAGCAAACTGTTCAACAACCCAGTATACAATGTGTACAATATAAATATGCAGCCAATTACATACAGAAAATTTTACTAAAGGTTCTAAAAAAAAAATCAAATACATTCCATATAATTTGGTTAAAAATGCAGAGGTAATTCCTTAAAAAGAGCTCAGAGCCATGAGGTCACAACAGGAGTCACTTTTCAGTTAAGAACACATCTAATAACTGGGTATGATGGTGCATGCCTATAATTTCTAAACTAGGGAGCCTAAGGTAGGAGGATCTCTGTGAGTTCATGGTCAGCCGGGGCTACAAAGTGAATTCAAGGCCAGTGTGAACTACACAGCAAGGCCCTGCTTCAAAAAATAAAACAAAACACACCAAGTGCCAGGCAAACAGTTTTTTACATCTTCATAAGCTGTAATTCACATATTATGCAACTTGCCTGTTTCAAGTGCAGAGGTCAGTGAATTTTAGCACGATCAATTCATTGCCATGATGCAAAGTTTAAACCTCTTCCTTACCCCAAAAGCAAAGCCTCTTACCAACTAGTCAGTCATTCTCCAACCCTATCCTCCCATAACCCTAAGGGCTTTTTGAGTCAGCAGGTGTTGAGAATATTTTATAAAAGGACAAAGAGAGGCCTCAAGTAACTGGGCTCAGCACACATGGTTAGGAGGAGGTACCAGAGCCAAGAGCTTTTCTTGCACCTCTAGGTGTATCCTAAGCACTGTCACACAGACTAACAGGGTGGGGGCTCTAATGTGCTCACACCACATGGGTGGGGCCCGCCAGTCACCCTGAGTGTTTGTGTATACCCCAAGGTGCTAAGGGGACCAGCAGAATGAATAGTTTAGCAAAGTGAGAAGAAACCAGGATCAGATGATTACATAGACAGGACAACTACTGGAGATATTGTATCTTGTAGTGGCTCCCAAAATGGTCCTGGTTAAGGTGAAAATGTCACACCACCCAGCAGTAATAGCAACTCCCTGATAGCCCTGTCATTTGCATGGCATTCTGAGACATATGAACTTCCTGGGATTCCCTGATCCGTTCTAAGGTTGTCTCAGGCATCCAAATCTTTTCAGTCATTCATGTTAATCACACTGATCAATGCTAATGTATTCATACCAAAACTTAAAACTCAAAGGCATGCCTCAGATCTCCTTGTTAAACCTGAAGCACAGAAAGGCCACCTGTGGTTGCAGTCACAAGCAGCTCAGTTTCTGTAATAGATTCTAAATCTCATGCCAAGAGGCCCCTAGCAAACGACCAAGCATGCAGGGGTGTGGTCAGCAATGCATATTTTATTACCAGACATTATAAGCACTATTGTTCTTCAAATTCTATTTTGGAATTTAAAGCTCCGAAAAGTCACTAGCTTCAATAGACAAAATAAAGCTGCAGAAGTTAAGAAGATGTGATGAGGACATCCCACAGCAACTCTTGACTGGAGACGAAAGCATCAGTCAGTGGGGAATGGGGCCACAATGAGACACACCCCCTCCACCACTCCACAAAAGGGGTGGGGGCAGGGTGTCTTCAAAGCACCTGGAGGACAACCACAGAGCACAAATGCAGTAAACTCATCCAAATGATTGCTTTTTGGCCCTTATACAACATGCCCCTGGTGTGAATCCAAAAGCAATTAAATCATTCCAGCTGGGAGTGCAATGACATGTTGTTTAAAAAGTCTTCTGAGAAATCTTTCTCTTCAGAAAAAGATGTTCACAAAAAGAAACAATGGTCTCTCCTATTCCTTCCAATCTTCCTAAGTGGGAGAAAAACCATTTAAAGAATATACAACACACACATGACTGTTTTAAACCAATGTTCACCAAATTCTCTTCTGCAAAGGATAACAATGGACTCAACACAAGGACAATATTGAGGAAAAGCCAAAGCTAAATTCATTCCAAACTCATTTATTAACTCCTTTCATCAGCTACGTTTACCCCACTGGAAAAATAACTAATTAGGAACACTTTTCCAAAACTAAGGCGTTTCAAACATCAGCTTTTATCATACATACAAAGCAGTGTTTTGATTATGTTGTTTTATTTCCACATAGTAATTACCTAAGAGTTTTATTGTCGGGATCATTTAAGGTTCTATATATGCATGATCATTTTGCAAACTTGATGAGCTATCAAAACGAAGTTGCTGGAGGCACTGTTATTGTGGCCTTTGAGTTTTAACCCAAGGTTAAAAGCCTGGGCGATGCTGTCCAAGTCATTTCAGATTATGTATTTTAATAGACAAATCCATTTCCATTAGGATGTTCAGTCCCTAGTAAATGAGAACATGGGGGTCCTGGGTAATGTTTGCAAAACTAAGCTGTCTGGGGACACCCAGCTCTTGTAGGAGACCACTGGGGCCCAGGGTTCCCACCAAGAATAGTTCAGTCACGAACAGGCCTAATGAGATGGTGTGAAACACAGTCGCACAGGAAATGTGTTCTCTCTTAACGCCTCCCTCTATACAGTCAGGTGTCCTTGCTCCATGCCCTAAGCATTCACCTGCTTAGTTTGAGGAAAAACAAAATAAAGCAGGATATCACTGTCACCTAGGTACTAGGTTCGTCAAACCAACAGTAGAAAGGAAACTCTTCTGGACATGCACTCAAATTATGAATTGTGACCAGGCATGGTGGTGCACACCTGCAATCCTAGCACTCAACGAGTCCAGGCCAGCCTGGGCTACTACCCCCCAAGACCTTGTCTCAAATAAATAACATTGTGGTTGAAGCTACCCCAGGCATTAAGAATTCACTTTCCACATTTTCTCTTCTGTGCATAACAGTACTGCAGTCGGGGTGACCCCCGCCGCCCCTCACCGGGGAGGACACAGGCTGTTGGGAGTTCTTGTACTGACATCTTTAGCACACAAAAAGGGAAAGTATCAATGTGAAAATTGAGGCCATAGAGAAGTCATTAAAAACCAGAACAGAACCCAACCAAATAAACAAACCACTTGCCCTCCCCCCCTCTCTTTGGGGAACAGCAAAGTTCTGAGGAGCTCCTTGACCTTACCAGGACTCTTCCTGTCACAGAACCTATGTGAACATGTGTGCCTTCCTCAGAATGGAAACAGCGATCTCTACAGCTCAGAGCTTGGCAAACCTCAGAGCTTGGAGGAACCCCTGGACTCACAAACAGTGCCCAGTCACTTCTCTCCACACAGCCAGAGAACCTGCTGCAAGAATTTGTCTCTGTCCATTTCCTAGGTGCTCCCTAAGGTCAAGACTGGATGGAAGTGGGAAGACACCCCATGCAGGAGAGAGCACCAGGCTGAATTTGTGGGCTGTCACGCTTAGGCCCTCATCCTGTTCTGGAAATGCTAAGTCTCTAACTGCCAGCTGAGACTCAGGGATTCTCTGAAGGTGCCATTGACATTAGGTATCCAAGTCCTGAGAATCTAGGATGACCTAGGGCTCTTAGAGTATTCTCAACTCCAGGCACAGAGAACAATCCCAAGCACCCCACAGCGTGCCGCACCTCAGATCCTGCTGTAGTGTGGATCTGGAGAGTCCCCAGAGTCCATGCATTAAAGGCATGGTCTCAACCCATGGTGCCACCAGTGGTTGTGGAAACCTTTAAAAGATGGGGCCTCCCTGGAAACCCTCTAGCCATCTGCAGATGTGCTCTTGAAGGGGTATTGGGGCCCTGGCCCCTTCTCATTCTCTCTCTTCACTTCCTCGTTGCCATGCGGTGAATGGCATCTTCAACCTCAGCTCCCGCCATGAGAAGGCACCTCACAGAGTCAAAAATAACTTGGTCTCCCAGCCAAGGACAGAAATTGCCAGAACTGTGGGCCATCTGGGAGCTTTTTCACTTGATTGTGAAAGGTTTTTGTTTTGTTCTTTTTAAACAGTCACGCAAAGCTGACCAACACAGGCCTCAGGCACAGTGAAAGTACCAGGGAGAGGCCCAGGTTGTGGACGAGCTGGGCCTTGCATTTCTTTACATGCACTAACCTCAACCATCTAACCTCATTCCTTTCATAAAAACCCACTAGCTGAAACTCATCGCAGTAGACCAGGCCCCTTGTGCACTCCCACAAAGAACCTTCCATTGCAAGAAAAGCCACTGACTACAGGAATACCTCTTTCATCTTGCCACACACCACTTTAAATATCCCTTTCTACATGCAATGGCAGTCGCCAGCAAATCCCAACAGGGCTCAAAATTTACAATGAAATGGACCCTGATTAAGCTTACAAGGAAAAAACTTTATGTGCCACAGAAATTGTCGCCAACATCAGCAGATTCTTATAAAAACCACTACAGTCTTAGAGTTTATTGCTGCAATACAAATTTGATTGAAATGGGCAACAAGATACCAATTGTGCTATGGGTTATAAAATAAGACAAAAAACTATAGAGAAAAACATGAAAGGGTGGGAAAAAAAGAATAAAAAATGTTTTTACCTTAAAAAAAAAAATGCAGAAAGGGCACTACACTACTGCCACACACGAGAGCACCTCTGCACTTCTTTCTCTTCATGAGATGGGCTATAAACCAGCAAACCAACAAATGAATGTTCATCCACCCCACCCTCTTGGACTCTCAGAGTAGAAGAGTCAGGAACACTAAACGCCTTGTCTGGAAATACCAGGCTAATAAGGACCTAAAAAGCGGGGCACAGAAGCCAGGGATAATGGCACTGTAATCCCAGTACTTGTGAGGCAGAGGTAGGAGGGTCCCAAGGTCGAGGCCAGCTTTGCTCCTGGGTGGCCTGGACTACATGACACCTGATCGCAGGAGGTGAGGAGCAGGGGACACAGCTCAGCGGCACAGTGCTGCTGACAAGTGTGAGTTCAACTCCTGGTACCAAAAAAACAAACAACAACAAAAAACAAGGTGGGAAAGAATGAAAATAAGCTCCTTACAACTGTATGATGATAAAGGCATTTCTAGAAATTAAGTAATAAAACAAACAAACACACAAAAAAAAACTTCAAACACATATGCTGCGAAACTTGGAATTAAGAGTTTTAATTTACTGGAAATGGTTGGACAAAGAGCGATGGTGGACATGAAAACCTTTTACAGCTGAATGTTTAATTTTCAAAGACTGCTCACTACAGTTTTACAAATGTTGCATGATTGGCTTCTAATAGTGTTAGTAATTCCTCACTACTACTAAAAATACTCCTCAGGGATACACAGTATCCTTACATTCAACGAGTACTGCCTGCCTGCTGACTTACACCCAAGCATCACAAGTAATTGTTTTAATAAACTCCTGGGGTCAGCTAACTACATGTCATTTACCTTTATATAGAAGTTAATGTAAAATACAAGGCAAGGTAGCACTGCACAGAGTACTGACTAAATCTGAGGCTGAAATAAATATGCCTTCTACAAAGCCAGCTTCTGTGTCTATAGAAGCTACTCATCTGAAATTGGAGGAATGTTCAAGTAGCATGCATTATTTCTAGGCTGGATTCAACTCACTCTGTCCACTGGCTTCATGAGAGGAAACTGTCATTCTGTGGACTGTGACTGTCTAGCTTGCAAGAACATTAAGACATGGAACAAGAGAACAACTAGACTTAAGGAGAACTGCTATGTCCTCGGCAGTGGCGTGGGGAGCTGGCATTGTGTTACTACCAGCTAGGAAAGTGATGGCTCCACCATCAAGAAAGCAAGGCTGTCAGTGTCACCTTTACAGAGGAATGGGTGTATGGGTCACAGCAGTGGAAAAGCTTCTTCAAAACACTGATTCTTGATTCCAATTGTAGCCATTGTTGGTGACAGACACAAGACTACAGACAGACCTGCCATTTACAAAAGCAGGGAAACTGCCTGCTTAACCACCTCATGTTGACTATTGTACAGCACATGGACTCAGAAGAGATAATGGAAAAGAGCCCCCCAAATCACAGCATCACGTGAAGGAGCAGGGGTCCGAGAGACCACTGCTAAGACACAAGTAGAGAAGCTACCGGCAGCTGTGAGCCTGCGTACGTAAGCACTCGACAGAAACATTTCACTTAGGCTCTCCCTTCCAAATAAGGAGACACGCTAAGCAATTTGCTCAAAGGCAGACAGCTGCATAAAGGGGCCTGTTAGCAGTACACCTGTAGATGATGTGGCAAATAGAATGAACAAAGAATTCTGGTTAATACATGAACGCATAAGGGTTTGAAAAGGGTCCTCCATTTTTGGTCTCTACAAGTCTCAATAACACCAGTGTAGAAGGTTTGCAAGTCCAAATGCAGTTGGTCCCTTAATTAAACCCCACTGTTTGCTATATGCCCATTTCTTTTCATTCCTCCAGGCTGAGACTTCTATTGTAAAGGAAAAGAGTTGGAGAGAAAGGGGGAGACAGGAGCATAAGAGCAGAAGCACAGAAGAGGCAGCAGGAGAGAGCTGGTGGGTTCTCATCTAAGGTACCCCACTCTGACTTCCTACTCACCCTACCACAGTGCAGCCAAAGACTCTCAAGGGACATTAAAACTTAATAGTACAAAAGAAGAACTCAGCCATGTTTCTGGAATTGATCACATTAACAAGCAAATCCCCAAGGTGAAAAGGTTAAACCCATTTCAATCACCACAATCTTGGTTTCACTCAAATATCAAATGTTTAAAGTAGCAAAACTCAAAATTTTTCAAAATGACAAGCTGACCTGCAACTTGTGTGCATGCAAATACAGACATATGTACTGATAGATGCAGACACATGGACAGACTTTCCTTGACACCTAGTGACAATGACAATGAGGAACTGAATTTTCCTCCCTCAGGTGCAAGTCCCAATTCTGTTACTCCCATTCCTTGCTGTTCATAGATTCCCTAGCCCTTCACACAACCATCAGAAGATCACATGATATTAAAGACCAGTGTACGTGGAAGACGACAATGGCTAGCAAAGTTGGATACACACAAAAACCACTTAGTGAGCCCTGTGTCTCTTCAGCAAGCTCAAACAAGGCAGGAGCTGAAAAAGACCCAACCACTAGTACCCAAATACATGCAGGACTAACTGAACTCATCAAAAGGGTGGGTGGATTCACTGGACAGCCACACTGGTGACAAGCAGCACAGCGAACAAGCCAGTCCGATGTTATCATCGCCATCTGGCAACACACAGACTAGATGAGCACAATTTCATTTTATTCATACTTATTTATTCTTGATTCTATCCAATTAAAAATAAAGGAAAGCAAAATTTACATTCCTTCAAGATAAAAATGCAAATCCTCACAGCTTCCTTCTATACATTTATCTCAAAAAAACTCATCTGTGCTGACAGCTTCAACCCGCAGCTCATCTATTCATTCTCTGTAGTTCTGCTGGTTTTCACCATCACCATAAACTCAGCAGACTTTAACTTCATAACTATCCCCACATCTACTTAATTCCTACCCTTTTACCTTCACCTCTGCCTCTCTGGACCCTGGAGAAGAGCTAGACCACTACATCTACCCAACCCAGATCCTTTTTAGTTTTTCTATTTTTTATTTTTTTGAGACAAGATCTCACTGTGCAACCTATGCTGGTCTCGAATTCACAGCGATTCTCCTACCTCAGCTTCTTTAGTGCTGGGCTTGTAAGCATGGGCCAGCATGCCTGGCTCCCAAGTTCAGATTCTTATCCTCAGTCCTCCACCTCTAAACATTTTTCCCTTTATGGGAACTAATTCTGCTTCCAGAGGAACTGTTCTGACTTTAAGCTTATCTCATCTTATTTCCACATCTGAAATTATTAATGGTTCCTATTCTCTGTATTAGAATTCTTTCACCTGCCCAGCAAGGCATAGGCAACCAGCTCCCTCCAAGCCTTCCAGGTCCCCACAGCACCCTTCCCCCAGCCTCTCTCTGACACACACACTGGTAGAACAACCCACAACAAGGCAACATGGCACCACTCCTGCCACTGCCCTGAACGCTCACCTGCACACCTGGACCTGTGTCCAGGTCAGGTATGCAGCTCTCCTTTCATCTCCTGAGGACACAGCTGCTAGTAACAAGCTTTACCCCCCAAAAGGTTACATTTAGTTACCATTGTGCATTAGTCCCACCTTCCCAATTAAACCATGGCTGGCTTGTGTCCTCCATCACATCTTGATGCCATCAAAACACAGCCAAAAACCAGAGTGAGGGGCAGGTGAACATCATTAAGTTGACAAAGCAGAAAAGCCCAACAACAGATGCTAGGCTCAGATTTGCACTATTGTGTAAGCCGTTCTTGTCCTGAACATCATCTGTTTGTTTGCCAAGGAGTCCACAAAGCCCAAGTGGGAGCTCAGTGCTTAGCTGTTAAGGTAAAGAGAAAGAACCTTCCTCTAGCGCTTGTAACCTCTCACCACCACCACCACCAGCAGCACCCCCACCCCTTACACCTTGGATATAAGTCCTAAACAAAATCCGTGTACTGGGGCAGGTGAGAGGTGCTCAAGAGAAAACGGCCATCAATATCCAGCCTCTGTTCTGCTTTACTTCCTGTCCCTGTTCCCTTTCCCAGTAGCACACTATTTTAATCAGTAACCCAGGTCTTTCATAGCCACCTCTGCAATCACTGTATCTACCCCTCCCTTTTTAGACAGCTGCATGATAGTTTGATTGACCATGGATTCCATTATGACTTGGTCCCCTAAGATTATAATGAAGCTAAAAAGTCCCTATCACCCACTGCCCACTGGAGCCATGTTATTTTATTCGACTTGCATGTTTGTGATGATGCTGGCGATGCTAACCTCATTATATGCCAACCATGTAAATGTACAGCTCACACATTTACATATACAGTGCCTGCTAAATGATAATGATGATTAAAGTACATGTCACCCATGTAAAAAGCATACTGCAAAATAAACTCATGACATGTTGTAAGACCAGGAGAGTCATACAGCCCACATTCACCTCTCTTGATAGCATTGAGAAGCCCTGTTGAGGCCTGTCTATAACACTTGGCTTTGTATGGGTAGATTCTGGCCAAAATGATACCACATAATAATGCCTTTCTTAGACCATCCTTAAAGGATGCATGACTATATTGACATCCTCCTGTGTAAGCTGACATAGCAGCTGTTACCGTTGGCCAGATAACTCCTGACAATTACAAATCTCCAAAGTGCTTTCTCATCCTCATTTCCCTTTATGAAATCTTCTGTATCAATGCCACCGTAAGTCATTTCAGAGCAAAACTCCAGTAAGTCAAACTTCCACATTGAAAAGCCACCTAGCACTTTCCACAGCCAACTGAAATAGTGTAAGCTATCTATCTCTGATACCCAGTCTTTCATTTCTGCTTTTTATTCATCTCCTCTTCCCATACCCACTAATATGTGGGCGGGGGGAGGGGGGGTCTGCCTCATAGTACATATACATTTTCTTAATTTCACAGCAGGGAATGAGTTTTCTTTCTACACTGTCCAAGTCACAATAATAAAAACTAACACTAAGGTTTTTACAAAATCCTGACCATCCCTATGCAGACCTGACTGCTCCCTCTTCTATGAGTCTCTACAACATAATGACACCTGTTCTCATCTTAATCTCATCTAGAACAGCCTGGATTCTTCTGTGCTGTACTAATGATCGCTTTGCCCATAAAGAATCTGGCATTTAGGGAGGAATTCACAACTGGGTTTGTTATTACCCAGCTATAGCCTTTGATGTCTCCATTCTCAAGGGATGACCTCTTCTAGCTCTTTTACCCAAAGCTCAGGTTTCATTTTCCCTGCCTGAAGACAATGGGGTACCTACCGTGCCCATTGTGAACATGCTTATGGGTTTTTCCTTTCCTGGGGGTTGACTGGCATGAAGATGAAGCATTGTTGGTGGCTGTTTTGACATCTTCTGTCTCATCATCTTCCTCCTCAACATCCTCCTCATCCTGAGAGCTTCCAAAATACACCATATTGTTGGGCAGCGCAGGAGAACCTGGAGGGTTAAAAGATAGCCCATCAACACCAACTGTGACATTCACCCCCTCCAGGAGGCGCAGTCCAATAGAGATACGTACACAGTCACAAGCTTAACTCATGGCAGGCACAGAAAGCAAAGCTATTCATCTCTACTGCCACTCTTAGTTTTCAAATATCCCCCACAAAGTACAACTCCATCTGGTCTTTTTAACAGATCTCATGCAAAATCTCCCGGTGGGATGACAATGGTGTTCACCAAACGTAACAAATCTAAATGTTTAAATCCTTATCTAAATAATTCCCCAAGGAAAAACAAAATTCCATCAAGGATGAAATTAAGCAAGAAAAACACCTACCTGTGTTAGTGAGAAACAGACTAGTCTACATTATGCATTTAACTTACCAGACTTTAGTAACAGTGGGACAGTAATAAAAGCAAAATTTATCTCTTTCCCACCATGCCCCATTCCCCAAGGCTAGGACTGAACCCAGGGCCTTGCACGTGTTGGCTAGTGCTCTACCACTGAGCTAGACCACACCCCCTTACTTCTGTTAGGTCACTGTCTCATATCCTAACAGATGAATGATCTACATGGATTCCCAAATATTCACACATGCTGATATTATCATTAGATAAACATAATGTAAAATTATTGGGGTTTTTTTTCTTCTTTAAATAGGGACTCACTATGTAAATCAGATTGGCTTTGAATTCAGTATGTAGCTCAGGATGGCCTTGAACTTGCAGGGATCCTCCTGTCTTAGCCTTTCAAGTGCTGAGACTATAGGCATATGCCACCATGCTGGGCCAGAATATAAAATTATTAGAATTCCTGTACAATACTAAAATTGCCAGGTTTAAAAAGAAAACACAACAGCCTCCTCAAAGGAGGACACATATTCCTTAATCCCTTTATATATTCACTAACCTGTAAGAAATATATCTTTTTAATTGATTCATATTTCATTAACCACTATAAGCCCTTATTCACAAAATTAACTAGGTTAAACAGCAGGCACACACACTGCAAAATGATTCACACTAGACATAAGGTCCTGGGGTACGAGATAATCACTAGACAAACAAATTTTTGTGAACTACAGTCCTAAAAAGCCAAAAAAAAAAAAAAAAACCCCTCATAAGCAACTACAAAAATATATTATACACTGAGGGAAGAAGAGGCACAAAGGTGGGGTGGTAGTGTGTAACAGATGCTGGCCTGGATACACTGGAAACCTCTAGTGGGAGCTGGAGCCTGTTCCCAGGCCTTTATTGGGGAAGGGGAAGGAGTTCCCTAAAGTTCTCTAAAGTTCCCCTTAGAGACAAGGTTACACTATGTAGTTTAGACTAGCCCCAGACTCACTATGTAGATCGGGCTGACCTCAAATGTGATCTTCTTGCCTCAGCCTCCCAAGAACTGGGATTATAGGTATGTGCCATTATGCTCAGCCTATTTTTAAAAATAAAAACAGTTTCTCAAGTTGTGTGAGCCTGTCAGGGCAGACACACAGACTTATTTATAAGACTGTATTAAAGCTTGGCATTCACAGTTCTTTCTGCCTCTAGGGTCAGGCATACAGGGTGGGTTAGTGTTTGGATTCTCCCTATACAAGTAAACCCATTTCTCAACCTCATCCTCCAATGTGGTTGTTTCTATACATACGTAAAACCACAGCCCCAGAAGAAGGTCAATGTTATATAATTCTTCCTTTTAAATAAAGAAGATTCAGAAAAGACAGGGTCAAGTCAGTGGTATACCATTTGGGACCAGAGGCAGCTAAAATCCAAGGAAGATCTTTGATGTTTTTTCCCATTATTTCTACAAAAGCTACTCTCACATATCAGAACGACTCAAAATTTATTTTCTGGCCTAACTTTCTAATGTATGAGCTGTCACGCCAATACAATTAGCATAAATAAATAAAAACATGCCTTCTTCAAATGGAGACCTCATGTTTTTTAAATACTTAAAAGCCATACCTGTGCAGCTTGGGAACTACATGCTCAGTAACGCACAGATGAAGGTGAAGGAGTAGTATGAGGAGGGGGCTAGGACGGCAAACCCACACCCATTTGCCCCAAATCCAAAGACTTCTTGCAGCAATCATCCCTATGAACAACCAATATTCAAATCCCAGAAGTTAAAGGGTCAAAGCACTGTTGAGAAATAAAACTCCAATAGGATGCAGGTTGCAGAAGATATTCTGTGGATAGCATAATATCACTTGGTCTGGCAAAAACCATTCTCGTCTTATTTTTGCTTATTTCTCACCTCTGATCATTTCCACTTAGAATGAGGTTCTTAAATATGATGCTGACTTTGGGGGGAATCAGTCTAGAAAGATTGTGTGCATGTAAAATTAAAGAGTTAAGAATCCCCTTCCTCCAAAAAAAAAAATAAAAGTGACAGAAAAAACTAGCCAATGTCCACTTGACAAAATAAATATTTTTGTTCTAATGGTTTTATAATCAATGCAAGACAGACTAGGGAAAGAAGAGTCACCGTCCTTCCTTCCTCATAGGAAATGTTCAGCCAGGAAGCACAACCCCCAATGTCCAATGGGTCCTTCCCCCTCCCCGGCAAATTAGTTTACCACATGGCCAATTCATTCCAACACGAGTTCCATATGTGCTTGCATGATATAACATGTTACACGCTGGAAAGCAAACTAGCATGGGGAAACTTCCATATTTGGAAGATTTGGACATTTGTAATTAAGTTTCCCTCTTTTGTCAAATAAAGGGGTAGGTTATGTAATCTCTTCAGTATTCCCTTCAGAGCAAAATATCCATGCTGAATTTCTCTTAAATGCAGTCTTTCTGTACATATCTTGATTGCATGGAGAGGTGGGTGAAAGCAGAAAGATGGATGAACATTAAAAACAATGGGGGTTGTGACATCTTCTGCAGCCAGCTCTGTTCTTTGCCAGAAGCAAGCAGCACCAGCAAAGACAGGAGGGGGGAGAAGAGTCGGGGGGGGGATGTACTTTAGGAAGGGAATTAGCACCCCACCAGCCTTCTTCTGCCTCTCAGCAGATATGGCAATATGCCTGCAACAGGGGTCATCAGAGAATAATGTGAAAGTAGGGCAGTAAAACCTGATAAAAATGTTCTGATTTGAAGAGAAAACAGGGGAAAATCCACTTGGAGGATATGAAAAATAAGCAAAGAATTAACATGCACTTACAGAATCTGTTGAGGATTCTGTAAAGCTCAAATCCTATAGAAGCAGCATGGAGTCATTCACAGTCCTTACACTCAAGATGGTGAGAGAAGGTGGTGAACATCAAGTTTATGTTCCAAAGAACTAATATGAAGAAAACATACTGATGCTCAATTCAGCCTCCAAGTTTTGTTAATATCCTAACGGCAGCACGGATTGACTAGTCAGCTTCTGTTACAGTAATAGAATGCTTGGCAAGAGTTACTTATGTGAAAAGATTTAGATCACAGTTTGGCAGGTTCAAAGTTCAAATAGTATTGCAGGCACAGGCTCTAGCAAGGGGTCCACAGTGGATGTTACATCAGAACAAGAATCCTGAGTGGAACCAGGAACCAGAGAGAGCTAGCTGGGTAGGACTCAGCATGTTCCTTTTACAGCAACCGTAGGGAAAGCTACCAAACTGCCGTGTGTGTGTGTGTGTGTGTGTGTGTGTGTGTGTGTGTGTGTACACTTTCCCCAGCAAGACTTAAGCACTTCCTCTAAGCCCTACCTTCTACAAGCTCTACCTCCCACAACAGGGCCAGCATAGAGGCCACGCATCCATTTCTATAGCTCTTTGGGAGAATACCATATCCATACTTTTAGGGCAAAGGATAAGGCAACTTCAACGCAGAGAAAGGAAAAAAAAAAAAAAACTATCTTAAGAATGGGTTTGGGGGTTCCTTTGTTGGTTTTAGAACCCAAGGACTCACACATGCCAGGCCTTCCCCAACCCAAGGGATTTGTTTTCACAGCCTCCCTCAGCAAGCCACAGACTAATGAAGAGCAACTGAGATAGAAAATACAAGACCAAGAAAGAGCACAAAACTTTTGGAAAATGTGCTCAACCCAAAAGGTGGTAATGCAACAATCCAGAAATGCTAAAGGACATGATTTCTCCTACGTATGGATACCTGGGGCGATAAAAATAGATTGCCTTTAACTTAAGAGGTGATTGTAGTTTTATTTAAATGGCTAATGTGTTGGTCTGGACCTAAAGGTAACAGAAAACAGAAAAAGTATGACGGGTTCCCCGACCAGATGAGAAACAGCTTCCCCAGAAAAGCAAAACTGGAGGAAAAAGACTGAATTTCACTGAACTCAAGCTGAGGAGGCCAGTTCACCATGACTAGAGACGAGAAGGTGCCCTTAATTCCATTATCAGTCTTGTGGCACTGCTCCCCTGTGGGAGATACCCATCAAGGACAACACTGACCCAGTAAGCTGAACGTGGCCTCAGGGCACTGCCAATCCATTCTGGAGCCACTCAGCAGGAAGGGTACTGATGATGCAGATTAGCATTTCCCTTAGAAGGCACACACCTCCAGAATTTGGCTGGGCCCTCCTACCTGTACATGTCATTAACCTTGCCAGTCAAACTGATGCAGGTGCAAAAGACTAATATCTCAAACATCACACAGTGCTACCATGCGGCTGCTGAAAATCCCTCTAAAGATCTGCCTGGGACATCCTGTGCAACCAACAGAGAGGCTGACGTGGTGACGCTGGCATAACTGAAGGAAAAGCAGGCTTTTGCTTTCTTGTCAGGATAAAACGCGTAAGACAATGACCAAGGAGAGAGAGAGAAATAGTGACCATTATAGAGTATTACCAGGAAACCAGCTAGATAATACCTGAAATACATCAGGGCTGGGGGAGAGCCTCAAAACCACCTCCTCACCTAGATATAAGTTTGGTTATTTACTTATCAATAAGTGCTGAAGAGGAGGAAGGATCTGTTGTTTTTAGAAACAAGATATTTTAAAACCATCAAAGAACAGAACAATCTGAACTATTTATTACTACCATAGGGTAGATCACTCTCATTCCTCATTATAAAAAGGGCTGATCAGGTAAATCCCACCTGATGCTGAGTCAGTACAAGTTTAATTAATATTTAGAGTTTGAAGGTCAAAGTAGTTGTTTTTAAAATATTCATGTTATAATAATTTGCAACTTTTAAATCCTTCACATAAAAGCCAGCTTCATATCAAGAAATTTATTAAGGAAACTTCACTCTTAGAAATGTCTGACCAGCCAGGCATAGTGGCTCACGTGTGTAATCCCAGCACTCAGGAAGTCTGACAGAAGTATGTTTTGAAAAACTCACTATCAGTTCAGCATTCAAGAAAATGAGAAGAGAGCATTAAGGATGACAACAACAGGAAGAGACAGGTGACTCAACCAAAAATACATCTGGAAAGAGGCCCAATTCCTTTCCACAGCAGGACTCACCTGCAGCCTGCTCCACACACAGCACCAGCAGGATGGTGAAAACAAAGTGCTCTTAGAAAGAGCTCCGGGCCCCTCCTTGTGGGCAGGCTCTTCTACTACCCAAGTAGACTGTCCAGGGTAAGGCAAAGCCCCACTAAAACTCAGGCCATCTTTATGCCATCCATGAGTGAGAGGCTGACTCATCACATAGGCTTACAAGGTCTCTCTCCTTTTCAAACTCTGTGGTTTTAAGGAATTGATAAGTGAAGCAGAGTGTTTTAGAGGGTTACAGGTTGGGGGGCTCTTTGGAACAGAGGTCACAATCAGTGATTATATAATTTTCTATTAAAATTATAGGCATATTTTCTTCTCTGATTATTCAAGTACATTAGGCAAATGTGGGGGGGGGGGGAATCTGAACTTGGATCAGATAAGAGGAATCAGGAATAGGGAATTCATATCTGTGTTTTGCCAAAGCCGTATTTCATTACTTTTCAGAATTAGCTGGCAAAGGCTCCACAATATTTACTGAAGTGCAAACCAAATGTTTTCATCTGGACAAAAATCAAACTGTGGTATGTTACAACCACAACAGAAATCATTTTAATCCAAAAGCTTGCTTTCTCTAATTTGGGCTTTGGTTTCTATGAAGTCAGATTCCTCTCCATAAATTATGTACACAGACAAGCCCTCCTTCCCATTATCTTCTCTCCCTCAACCAGTTCTTAATCTTGACAAGCCAAACATAGCTTGGCTGGATTTTAGGAAAAACCCTAAAGGGATTCCCTTATACATAGCCATTTAGCTGGAGAATCAAATTCTGGTATTTGACCCAATAAACATAGGGGTTCACATTTCTTAGGATTCAACCTTACGATGCACAAACAGAACAAGAACTAATCAGCCCCTACTACCATATTAAATTTTTTTAAAAAATCAAAACCTTCAAAAGGAACTGGTAGAGACTGGGGTGGGGGAGAGATAATTATCTGATTTCCAAAGATGGAAGAGAAGTTACAAAAGTCAACAATTTCAACAAATCTCTTAGCTCACTAATCCAGGGCTCCAGATGGACCACAAGCCTATCTATTCATACACATAAACACGAAGTTTCCCTTAAGGACCACAAGACAACTGCAGCACAATGCACACACACAATCTCCTGATGCTCCTAACATCCGTATGATTCCAAGAGAAGAAGCCCCCACAGGCAACATCCCTCCATGCAAGAGACTGCAAACAGAACCCCAGCGAAGGAGCTACCAGTCCAAGTAGTTCCTTAATTTGGGTTTTAATTTTTTCTTTTAATTTTTTAAATTGGGTTTCCTCTTAATGTGTGCATACTGAAAATGACTCTATGAAAACAAAAAACTCTAAAGTGCAGCTTCAGCTCTAGTAGTATTCAGAAGCTTGCCAAAAAACTCAGTTTACTGCCTGTATAATGGATATACTGTCTTCAGCCAAAACAACTGTTATGATCCCAAAGGATTAAGGTAATGTATGTAAAAGCAGTCCACAGCACTCACAGTGATGTGGTATTATTAGGCTAAATCTTAGGCTTCCCTGACAAAAATAACACACACCTAGAAAATCTGTCATGCTCTGTAGAGACAAGAAAAAATATTTCCTATCTTCTTTCCCAAATAGGAAGATAAGCAGACTAGTGACCCACAAGTGTGGAGATGCTAAATGGACTAGAGAAAGCCAGGTATTGAAGCCACAGAAAATGAAAAACCTTCAGCTGTGTAACTGTTTTCTTCAAGAAAGAGCTACAGCTGACGTAATGACCGGCTGGTTGTAGGACCCATCCAGGACACTGGCCTAAATGTATGCACGCCTAGATGTGTCTGAGCCCCAATATAGGAAATTCCCCATGTTAGGGCAAGACCCCAAATGCAAAGGACTGTGTAATGGGAGTATGAGGAGCATCCCATCCCCAACAACACTCTGTAACAAAAAACCTTTCCCAATGTCCTCTGCACAGCTAGATGAAAACACATACAAATGTTCATTCAACCAAACACAATGAGAGATCTGTGGCTCTCTCAGTCGTCACTGAATACACAAACCACACCATACACCAGCCACTACAATGCGATCTGCATAACCTCTACCCATCACAGTATCATCTCACACGAAGTAGCAGAAACAAGTTAGAAAGTTAAATTCCCTAAGTGCCAACCATTATAAATCACCAAAGTACATATGCACCCTTGAAGCCAGACAAAGCTTCCTCGGATCTCCACAGGCACAAGAAATCCTCGTCTTCCCTGTAGGACATGGACACCAAGGACTTTATAGAGTATCATGGACCGAAACTCTTACAGTTGGCAAGGTGCTCAGCAAACAGCACTGTCACCACCTGAAACATTTTTCCCAGTCTACTTCTCTCAATGGATTTCAAAGAGCACAAGAAATACTAAATAAGGGACTTGCTGAGTCACACAGTGAGGAGAAGGCCAAGAATGATCCTGAGATGGGCCTGCAGCCCAGGCAGAAAAGGGGAACCTGCTTTATTTGCAATGGGGGGCAGGCGTGCTCCGAGGCCAGTCCACCTGGAGCATGGCCAACCCTTCCAGCCAAGCGTCTTGGCGCCTTCACTGCCTTCACTGATGAAGGTCACAGAGCAATTAAAAGTGATCCATCCTTCTCCTCTGCTCTCAAGACTTTCAAGGTTTCATATTTCTTCATTACTAGCTAATAAACTACCCTAGCAAATAAATCACTTGCTCAGCAGAACTGAGATGAGGCAGAGGGGAGATGGCGGCAACGATATGAGGCATGTACAGCTGGTTTGCTTTGAACAAAACAGAGAGGGTGAGGTAGCCCTGGGACCTTCAGAGCATTACTAATGCCACTTTCACTGCTGCCAGTCTCAAAAATTAAGATGCAACTCCTTGCAGAAGGGACCATCAAAAGTGTTGTGTAACACAGTGACAGTGCGCCTACCTACCCAAAGAGCTTATGTAACATAAAAGTATTTCCATTTTGCTCAAGGAAGTTCATTAGCACCATAGCGTTCCTTGCAATTGGGAGAGTACTTAATTGCTTTCGAGCAAGTTAATCCCCTTTCATTCTGTGACCTCTAAATCACCTCAGCCTTCTGCATTTGTCCTACTTACTGTTCTCTTCAATGCTCAAGGCCAGGAGGTAATGAACCAAAATCTGTGCCCCTTGCCAGTGAGGCTGGCAGCCTCAGAGCATGTTCCGCTGGTGGGCGAGCTATCTTATCATGGGCGGTGCCTTCCAATGGCCAGTAGAATGTCCTACCCAAATCAGGTAAAAGTACAGGGATGGCTGCTGCTGGCACTTTTCTGAGGCTGTTTCACATCATCAGCTTTAGTCTCTCTGCCCGGCTAGCTACGTTATAAAACCCATTTTATAGATGAGCAAACTGCCAGATTTAATTCATCTGGCAGAATCTGAGATCTGATAGCCTTCTGCCCACATGTGTATTATGGCTCCCCCTTAATGGCCTTCCTTCAGCATCATTTATCCATAAGTCACCAGAATCATCTTCCTAACCTGCTAGGCATATTCAGTCACCTCATAGCTAAGAAAACCTTAGTGGGGTCCCAACATCAAGCCCAGGGCCCACAGGAGCAACCTGTATCCTAACTTTCCTGCTTTAACTGCAAGCCCTCTAAATAACAAACCTTAATACCAACTGTTTCGAAGAGCAACTGGAGCCTCACAGAAACTTCTGCAGAATTTCTTCCCAGTTCATAGCCTTTCTGAAAAGGTTTCTAACACACTCAAGAGCCAGCTCAATTGTCCTTTCCTTGCCAAAGCATCTGAGGGGCAGAGTGTGTGTGCTTCATGCCCTGCGGGTACTTTCACACATTCATTACCATATCCTACATCCTCTATTGCACCTACCACCTGATTCTGCTTTCCTGGGTCTAATCTGTTTTCTTAGTGTCTAGCACATAAAAAGCGTTCAATAAAGATCTGCTGAATTAATCAGTAATTAAATGACAGCTGATAATGGAAGATTCTTTAAGGCAAGGGAAACAAAAAGCAGGCAGTCCCCCAAACAAGACTGTACTGCTTTACAATGGTGGCACTGAGTAAGTGCACCAGGAGCCCTCCCCACCCTCCAGCTGGGACACTGATCTGTGACAGCTCGGTCCTAAGAATGAACTGTGTGTGGGTGTGCATGCTTCAGGAGTCTCCTTTGGGAAATCCCCTCGTTTGCATGGGCCCATAAAGACAAAAATGTAAATAAGAGAATCATTTAACCTGCCATTGCTCTGCTACATTAAGCTCTTTTAAATCTCTTAATAATTATAGTCAGAACAAAGAGAGGAAGACAGAACTCATTAAGAATAACGAGACTGGTGACAGGAAATACAGCGACAGTTCGAATCACTGCATGCAGCACAGACACAAACTCCCTTTCCCACGTGTAACGGGAAGATTCTAATTATGCCTCTGGCAAAAGACATGTGGACCCTTTCAAGCAGCTATTTAAAGATAAATACATGGCAGGCAAACACTTCAGCCCCTGCTGCACTGTTCATTCCATCCTCTTTCCTTTAGAAATTCTAGGGAATGATGTTAAACAGAAAAGGAAAATGCCTTGCCAAATTTGGCTGATACACTGCCGAGTACCTTAAAACTAAATCTTTAAAAATCTCTAAAACTCTTTAACCCAGAATGAGGAGTAGGGTCATTATCTACACTAATCCCAGTAATAATGGTACAGAGTTCCCCTACCACAGTTTTTAAGGTTCCTGTTAAAAACACTGATGTAAACTTGATTGTGTCGGTTCATTTGGGAGCCACAGGGTTAGTGGATCGGTATAGCGCATTTCTGAATGTGGCTGGGTGGGTCATGGAGGCTTGGTACTGAGGTCTAAACTTCATCTCTCATTTCTTCTTCTTAGGCACTGTACCTGTGATCTGCCTCCCAGTCGGTCACCATGAACTAAGCATGCTTTACTCCACACCATGTTCTTCTGCCACATTGTTTCTGCCTTGGATCCAGCTGACCAAAAACTGAATCCCCTTAAAACATGAGCCATTTTAACTTCCCTGTTCAGTTGTGGACATCAGGTGTTTGTGTTTAGTCACAGCAAAGGTGACTTAAACAGATATTTAATCGGATTTCTAGAAAAAGGCATGATCTTAAGCACTTTCGCCATAACAAGAAGGAAAAAAAAAAAATGAAACAAAACAAAGCTAAACTCCATTGCTGTCTTTTCCACTGTCTAATCATTTATTCTTGTCCACATTCCAAATCAGTACAACTATTAAACATAATACTTGGGGACTAGAGAAAAGAATGAATCTTAATCCGTGGTCACAATCATCACTTCCAGCGCTTTCATTTGATCCCTTCATTTTTCTGCAGCTAGACTTTCTTTCCTGTAAATAATGAGCTTATTAAACACTGTCATCCTTAGTCCTAACGCTACCCATTGTCAGCCAAAGGTGAGTGACTACACTCTATGCTCCAGATGAGGTTCAAGGGTCTGACAGGCTCCATTTGGTCTGAAATCAGCACCAAAAAAGATGAAATGGCAATAGAAGGCAGGTATAAGAATGTGAATCGGACTCACAACTGTCACCTGTGCCTGAAGAGGCTCCAGAGGCCGACAAGATTCAACTGACAATGTCCATCATTAAAAGCAATGATATCAAATACTTAGGAATCTGAACATAAATCAGGAATTAGATAAATCACAAAACATCTATAAAATGAACACTGTTAAACTAGTAAAATATGAGACAAGTATTTGTGTGACAGTGCAAAAATAACAATACAATACTATTTTAAGAAGTTGTATGTATTATACATGCACATAGTAGGCTCACAAGGCTCAGTAAGGTAGCAGCAGGTATTCACAAAGGAGACACCTACTAGTGGCTGGCTCTGAGAAATGCAAAGAAGGCTATTTTGAGTTTATTCTTTGCCTGCTGTTCTGCTAATATTCCTGAGAGTAACAAATATTTTTATGGTACAGACAAAAAGCTGAACATCTTATTTTTCATGACTGAAAATCAAAATATGTTGTCTAATCTATTTGATTTCCAAGGTCATGAACACATATATCACCTGTCATTTTGGGCGTTCACAGATAGAACAGGTAAACCTGAACTAATGAAAAGATGATATATTTTAATGTTGATTCATTTTTAATACCTCTGCCTTACAAAACTGTAACAAATAGTAATAATGCAGTAAAAATCTTTATTGTACAATAATACCTAAAAACAAACCCTTTATTATGGTCTGGTTCATAAGTGTCATAAATATGACAACTCAGACCATCTTTCCAAAATTATTTTACATGTCTCCTAGGTTTCACTTGTTGAGCTCTTTCTTGCATTTAACACTCCTAAGAAGTCAACCCTGTCTATGAACAGACGATACTTTCAGGTTGACTAGAAACGTCCAAAGTGTGTGCTTGGTTAAGATTTTCTTCATGTTCCACAGAGGAAAGCAGTAAGCACATCTCTCTAAGAGTCTTGTCTCCCAATCTCCCAGAACCATGGGATTTTTAAAATAAGGTACATGTACCACAAGCACATGTACTTCCATCTACAAACACTGAGATGTTCCCCAGTAAGTTTCTCTACTTCTACGATCTTTGAGACCTAGAGGCATAGTCCCACCCAGCCTAGGATAAAGGTTCAAATAATATATCCCATCATCAAGAGAGCAATTTTCAAACATCCTAAAGAACACAGTGGCTCTCTTAGAGGCATAGATCATAAATTGCCCATAGCAATTTTAGACATCAAAATAACTCCTGAAGTAACCCATAGAATTAAGTCACAAGTGTCCTTTTAAAAACCTAGCTCCAAATGAATCAATACATTAACAATGGGGCCATGTACAGTGATGACTGTCTCATCAGGTGGTTTGTAACAACCAATGGAACTGTCCCACGATGCCCCACCAGTTCAAGCCAGCAGGAATATGTTAAAAAGCCTAAGGAAACTGAGCCCAGTGCTCAGGCCTGTAATCTCAGCACTCTCAAGGAGCTAAAGCAGGAGGATCAGAAGTTTAACCCCAGCATAGGAAGACCCTGTCTCAAACAAAAAATAAAAAGCTGGGAATGTAGCGCAGTGTACATTCTCAGAGTTTTGTTTTTTTTTTTTTCCTTAAAAAAGCCACATGAACAGTCACCAAATTAAGAGTCTCATCACATAACACATTTATTTGATCTGAACTCATGTTGTTGTTCATGATGCTGGTCAACCTTCAAAGTCTCCTTTAGCTCAAATGCCATCATCAGAGAACCTTGTCTCATTCCCTCTCTGTTCCAGTACCACACCCTATGCTGTAGTGCCTACATCTTACTGGTCATTCTTTTCTTGTTCCTCTTACATCTCCTTCTCCATCTTCGCATTGAACACATGGGATCAGAAAACTTTCAACAAGGACCTTTGTAATGAAGTTAAACAGTAGGAACTTCATCTACCCATCTCCCTTCATTAATGGCCAAGAGATACATAAATGCCAAGGACTTTCTACAAGAAATATAATTATTCTCCTTTGTTATGTCTTAAAGACAATCTCCAGGATCTACCACCATATTAACCAACATAGCTGACCCCTAACCATTCAGCCCAATGTCAACCAGTGAGGTGGAACAAGGGACCAGGAAGAAAGTAGGAACAACTTTGAAGGGTATCAAAGTCAGCTGAGGTTAACCATTTTCCACATGAGCAGAAGGATGGGAAGTGGGTTTACACAACATGACTGAGCTAATAAATATATAAAGGACAACAGGAGCCAAGTTTCTTAGTGATGAATGTAGGGGAGGGGGAGCCAGTCTTCCGATGTTTAGCTGAAATTGGACGTAAGGGTGCTCTCTCGAATTTTAATAAACAAAGGGCTGCACATGTATTTGTAAATGTAGTCAAGTCTACATGCCAGTGCTTGCACACATGCAGCCTCAGTCCACAAAGAATAGCTAAAATAAACAGCACTCCAATCGCTTTGTGCACACACAATGCCTGTATCTTGGCTACTGAATATCAGTTGTCTATAAAAGAAAAATCAGGATCCTTAGAGAAACAGCCAATTCTGAGACTGGATGGGGCAAGTGCAAGATGAGACTGAAGCAGTTTCCCTGCAAGCCAGCAAGCCAGGAGGATGACAGGGACCTATCAAAAGGACCAAATACAAAACAAAAACCACACTAAAGGATTTCCCTGTTACTACAACTCTGAGTGAAACAGGAAGTAAGTCCATAGAGATACCAAAAACAAAAATTTAGCTTGGCTGAGAAAGAAGAGATGTGGTTTCAAAGAGTATTCTAAAAGATCACTTACAAATAACAAAGGCTGCAATGGATAACTGTACTGAGGCCTCCTGACAGACGCCCCTTAATTGAATAAACAACATGACCATCACCCAAACAAGGGGCAGGCTGGAGCTATGAGTCACTCAACAAGACCAGTGACAAGAATGGAAGAACTGCTTTTCACTTTACTACTCCCACCAAAACCACAAATCCAATTAAGAACAAATACCAGACAACATAAGTTGAGAAACATTATATAGAATCTCTGCCACAGTAATCAAAAACAAAGACAGAGGACATGTTGCACACCTGACAAGCCACAGAGACAGGACAGCTGAGGGCAACGCCACGCTCCAATCAAGCCCCCCTGCTCTGAACTCAAGACGGGAAAGAGCACTGTCTGCAACATGAAGCTTGGGTATGAGGACGGTGTGGGCTGCAGAGCATTTATCACTGCACACTCCTGCGGCCAGATGCTCACAGAATGCCCCCTCGTGGAAGGAACACACTAAAGTATTGAGAGGTGCCAGGACACCCAATAGATACTGAACTCCAGAAAAATAATCTAGATTTTTATAATGTAAAAAACTGAAACCCTTTTGTGACTTTGTTTTGTTTTAAAGTAAGCCCAAGCCTGGAGGGGTAGCACACATCTATAATCTCAGCACTTTGAGAAAATGAGACTGGAGGGATGGTAAATTGTCTCAAAAAAATAAAAAGGGAGAGAGGGAAGGCACACAGCCTGCGGATGGGTTAAGGCCCTTGTTTGGATCCCCAGTACTACTAAAGCGGGGAGAGGGGGCTTGAACTGGGAGCTTTTCCACAAATGTGCAAAATAGCATGAAGGCCCTGCTCCTGCTTACCTTCTTTTCAGCTAAACTCAGCTGAGGCACATTCCAGGCTCAGGCTCCCTGGCTCGCTCCCTCCCTCCATCCCTTCAAGGCCCTCAAGGCTCCTCCTAGAAAGTCATGTTTTTTACCTCAACTGTTCCATTTAAATTCAAATCTATCCTTTAAAAAAAAAAATCTTTATGGACCTTGCATCCTATTCATATCCATGTGGGAGTATTTTCTCTGAAACAGACTTTTAAAAGTCCTAAGGTAAGGGAAAGCCCTCAGGCAGCAGGGATTCCTGAGAGGCCTCAGGAAACCAGGAGAGGAGACTTCATCCCATCCAGGACATCCTCTCACACGGAAAGCACTGTATGTGGCAAGGTGACAGAAGTGGTGGGAATACGGGGCTTGAACTTCAGGATAAGTTAAATTAAAATTAAAACTTTGTATCTTGCATTGCAAAGCCAAGAAGTAAATGTAAAATTCAAATGAAAACAGAAGAAATAGGAAGACTCAACAAATAGCACATCCAAAAAGACAGAAAGTTCCTTCTTAGTAGAATTTCTTACTTAAAATTCTCCTAGCACCAGGCTGATGAAATGAAAGAGGAGCAGCAGAGAGTAAAGCCAACACTGGTCCCTGTGTGGGGTTTCAGCCCACTGCTTTGTCAGTAAGGCTGCTCCTCCAAACAGACTGGCACCAAGCTTACCTCGAAGGCAGAGAAAGGTAAGAAAGTCTTCTGTCTTAGGCTTCCTTTTAGAGAGGTCAGAAATTTGAGTAGCTGGCGGGGGTAGCAAAGGCTCCACTATCTTCACTGGAGTTGTGCTGGGACTATTCGGCTGAGATTGAGCAAACTTCCTTTGTGCTTGCAGCCTGGGCCTGCAAAAGCAAAAGAAAATTAAAACTAAATTAAGAAGAGACTAGAGGATTTAGACTATGTGTGTACGTGCAGCAATAAAATCACAACACATGAGGAATTTTTGAAAAAAAAAAAAAAGACTCCATTTCAAGCATACTCTTTCTTTCAGGCACACAATGGCATTTGGTCAGCTGCTCTAAGTTTCTAATTAAGGTTCTCTCTCACACTCCCTTAAAGCACAGGCTTACTTCAATGTGCAATAAACTTTGGTGACAGGGCTGTTTTATACATGGATGTAACATATGCACCAGGAACTGTGTGTGCGCACCAACTAACTACCCATGTGCCTGGGTATTTAAGAGATGGCATATAGTACTGGTCAGCAGGGGGCTTATGGTTTCCATACTTTTATTTAGGTCCACAGTAAGGAAGAAAAGGTAAATTATTCTGTTGCATTTACACAGTACTCAATATACTTTCTTCTGACACAGACACACACACACACACACACACACACACACGCATGCACAAAGGGACACTATACCTTGACACGTAGGATACCTTCAAACTGTCTATCCATCACCCTCCTGTATTCTATCTTGAATCAAGCAGGTCTCACCTTTATTTTGCCTTATGAATTCAAACACAAAAGTACTCTAAAGCTTTTAAAATGCAGAAAATATAAACAAATGTCTCTATAGCATAGCCAACCAAATCTACCTAACCTAGACTTTCAGAGCCAGACACACTGCATCTGAAAAATCTAATGTGTAAGACACATTTGAACCCTAATGAATCCTGAAATTGATTCAGGACATCTTTCCTAATGCTGTTTCCAACAGTGGATTTCCTTTTCTCTACACAACGTAGTACATTAACGTTTCTGCTTTACATTAACCTAACGTTTATGACACATTGTAAAATACTAGCTTAGCCTTTAATTGGGACGATATCAACTTACTACATAACAACAAAAAGTGTCTCTAAGAATGAGAACTGAGCCATGTCCTCTTGCAAATTAACCCCCCAGACCTGCTCACACAGACAATAAAGAAATAATGTTATTTCGGGGCAGGAACACAAGAGAAGAGGGGGGAAAAATGCCCCATGGTATAGAGTACTAAATAAGTCTGGTTAGAATTCCAAATTAGTATCAAACACTGTGGGTGGACTGATACTGCCTCCAAATTCAAATCAATTAATACAATTTAATAGGAAAGAAAAAGAAATCAGATATATTTCTAAAACGCAAAACGTTCTTCCCTTGCAGACTTACTGTTAGAGATGGATTATATAAAATAAGTGTAGTATCTTTGACTAATGCTCAAAACACTGTAACATTTTAAAATTATCAGTCAAGTATTTAACAAAGGAATACACACGGCTTTCACTTTGTACAAATTAATACCTTTAAATGCTACTTTATAAAACTTTACTCTCAAAAAATATCAAACATCCTATTAAGGAAGCATTTATATTTCCTGCCTTGTTAATTAGAAAACTATCTTCTTTTAATCAACATACTTCTCACTTTATACTTAACCTTCCTTGCATTCTAACCAGTTATCTACCCTACCCTCTTCTAGGCTCCATCAAGACACTGTCTGGATCCCATTCCCAGTAAAAATTGAAACAAGATCAAAAGGAAGCAGCAGGACTCCTCTGACAATTTACTGGGCAACCTAGGCCTTTATAATTTATAACACTGCCATAGCTCTTGGAGGGTGAACACTTCAGAATCCAGCAATAACAAGAGATGCCCATGAGGCATTGGAAAAAAGCAAATCAAGGTGAATAGAAACTCTCAAAGCAAGGGGACTAGGGCAATATTACCATCTCCATGTCAGATTATAGCGAGCTTCTTTTGCAGACAACTGACTACCTGAAGTCTTGGAAGCTGTTGGAGTCCTGAGGAAGCTACACTGAAGAACACATGTGAGAGAAGGGGGACTCAGCATTAGAACAGTGCCGCTCAAACTGAGAGATGGTTTGGCGTTTCGCTATTTTTTTTTTGTCCTTTAAATATTGTTTCAAATGCATGTATGCTTTTTAATGATGTAAAATAATTGTAGTAGGTAAACCACAAGTCCTATTTTATTAAGACATTGAACAGACACAATGGCATCTGGTCAGCTGCTTTTAGCTTCTAAAGGCTCACCCTCAATTTCTATACTCAATTCATTGCTAGCTGATGGCAGCCACTGCACTGCCTCAGAGAAGGCCACATAGGATCCACCCCCCCCCGCGCGCGCCCACTGCAATGCCTGTCCAGCTGATAGACCCAGCAGGTGGACCCGAGAACAACCCTACTTCTCAACAAAGCTTCCCCTTTCCCTTTGCTCTTAGACGTTCTAAAACAAAAGAAATTCCTTTTCCAATTGAGACTGCTCCAACTGGTTTTTGTTCTACTCGAAGATTTTTTTAATTGAGAATTCCTTAATGCAGACTAAATGGACCTGATTCACATTCTGAGTACTGTAGGAATTTGATAAAAATACCACATACATGAGAACAGGATATTAAGTTTCCTACCTTTTTTTTTTTAGGTCAGCAACAACAAACAGCATATATGATGTGCAGACTGTGCAGCCATAATGAAAAGCAAACAAGTAAACACCAACAACACACAGATGACAGAGTGGGCCACAAGGGAGGTGCTTCACAATTTCAGGACCTCAATGATAAAGTGCTTCTACCACTGTTCAAATAAAAGGCACTTTGTGCCTGATGACTTTCTCAGAAAGACTATGAAAAAATAAGGTAGTAACAGATTAAAAAGTGGCAGCAAAATAAATTACCTTCAGAGAAAGCAGCCGAGCTCCCAAATGATTAAACATTTGTGAGGACCAGATCTAACCAAGAAACTAAGTGCCTCCTGTCCACAAAGGACAGTTCTGGGAGGTGGCTTTTCATCCTAGAGTCCCAGGAGGGTTTCACACAACCAAGGGGCTGGAGCAACAAACACATTTCAAAGCCAAAGTGGTGGCAGTGAAGGTACGGTTCAAGGTTACGGAATTTACTCTCAACTGCTGGAAGCAAGGAAACAGAATGCAGAGATCCAGAAAGACCGAATATTTACACCTGGAGATGCTGGGAGCAGGAGAAGCAGGTTAAGTCTCCTAGCAGGCACGAAAGACGGGGGGGATACACCCAGCCCCACACCTTCCACGGCACTTACATGACGCCAACACATGGGACTGGCCTTTTCTCCAGGGGCATCACCTTTCATGCCATTAGCAGAGCAAAAGTGCTTTCCCAAGAAAACACTAAGAGAGGCCTGGGGTCATAGGGGTCAGGGGTGGGGAAGAGTACAGGTTTTCTGGAGTTGAGGGGGAGAAACTAGAACACTCAAGGGAAAAACAGGATGTGGAACCTTACAGAAGTGGCCCTCTCTTTAGAATTCTAATTGTACTCTATGTCAAAGAAACCAATTTCATCAAACCTATCAGGAAGCCAAGGTAAATGCACAAAACCAAGTGAATGCATACCAGTGGGTGAGAAGTGCTTCGGTTTATATGATTGAGTACATGAAGAGGTTGGTAAAAGTTGGGATTAGGGGCAGCAGAAGCAAAGGAAACGAAGTTTGTATGAACAACTCAAATTGCCAACCCTTAAGAGTACAAATTCAGGCTGTTACTTCTGTTTGGTATTTGGGTAACTTTTAAAAACTAGACTTTGGTGGTCTCAGGGATCTAAAGAAGTTCCTCTGCTAGGCATGCCTGCACACATTTGTGCTCCAAACACACTCCAGAGGAAGCTGAGGGTTAGTAAGATCACAAATTCAGGCTAGCCCAAGTTACACTGCAAGTTCAAGGCTGATCTCAACTATTTGGTGACACCCGTCACTGCCCCTGGGGAATAAAGATGAGGATGTATTCAGAGAAGGATGAGACCTGCCTGGGCAACAGAGTTTAGAGACAGAACAAACTAGATTGGCAGCTACTCCATGGGGTCCTTGGGTCAGAGTTTAGTCATGAGAGGTGAGACAAAGCCATCTGGTGAGTGTCCTTTCTCTAGAACCTCTTGTGTCCAAGAATCCTACAGGCTTTCAATCCTAACAATAACCTTTCCAGATTTCAACTGAAACATCCCAAAGGTGAAGAAGACCTACTGCTGAAATGAAAGTCAGATGACTGATCTGACTCCACAGAGTGGCACTGTGAATGGCGTAAGTGGCCTCCGGTAGAGGCAAGGTGGTAGGAAAGGTCCAACGGGATCTCCACTACTCAAAACTGCTCCCTCCTGTTGGAGACCACTACTAAGCGGCTCTGAGCAGGATTTAAATTTTACTAATTGGCTTTCTATGTTTATTTGTGAGTCTGTCCTAGGCCTCGGCCCCTTGCCTGGCGACGGGAGCTGATTCATAGTAAGTGAACCTCTTTGAATCACTGATCTTGGCTGAGGTTTGTAGTAGCCAATGAGGCCAAAGACACCTCAAAGGGCAAGATGAGACCACAGTTGAAGACACTTTGGCTCCTCCACTAATTAAGTAGAGACAGCAGTTATAGGAAATTCACTCCTATAGTCTCCATCCCACCATGCATGTTATCTTGGAAATAAGATGGTTCTTCTAAATTGGCATAATTTACCACTTGGAGAAGTCCTTGAAGTGACTCCCGAGGTCATTTTCCTGTGCTTTTCTCAATTTTCTCACCTTTTGTCCTTGGTCCTAATAAAGTGGGCCAATCTTAGCCCTCAGAGTTGTGAGCTCAACTAAGGGTTTTGATCCTCCTGGGGCCGTAAAATCATACTGTTTGTCTCTTTTTATTTAACCTCCACCATACACTCATTTGGAAGATCGGGGATCTAGGTCAGGACCCAATACCCTCCATCTGGAATGCGCTGTCTTGCCATGTCAGGCTTCTTCCCATCATCTGTGCCAGGCAAGGGCAGGGAGCAACCAGACCTGTTATTTTTTTAAGCAATATTTGCTCTATTCATAACTGAGTTTAAAAACCACCTCCTCGGAGAGATGTGGCTATCATCCATAACCCACCCTGTACCCCGAGATCCACCCCTGGTCCTTCTCTAGGCCTACACAGCGTGTTCTGCCGCGGTCACCCTTGCAGTTTCCTTCTCCATACAGAAGTGCAGTCTTCAGAGCAGCAGCAAGGAACAACACTGCAATGTTGCATACTTAGTACACATGTGCCACCCCAAAGCTTTGAGCACATGAAGATTGGTTGTGGAGCTGCAGGGCAGACGGAATAGCCACCCAGAGGAACCCCAGAGGCTGTCCCACGTGTGGGAAACAGATCCAACAGCAATTGTGGAGGGGAGGCCTGGTTCTGCTCAAGGTAAGGATACTGGCCATCCCAGGAGAGATCTACCTACCCGGAGACGCACTGCAATGCAGTTTCAATGAGAAACACCTCAGTGGCCCATGTGGTCATAATCTCCATCATCCATTAATTACACATTAACTGAGCCAAGTGCCCATCGTTACCAATATCCAACCAAAGCCAAATACAGTCTGGCGCTGCATGGCACAGGGTGCCTTGGAACCACAAGGCCTGCCACTGTGTTCAATTTGTCCTCTCACAGCACCACTATTCATGGCCACACGCCATTTGGACAGATACACAGCCTTTACCAGGAACCATCCATGCTTCCTGGTCAGGCTGCATGAGCTTCAGAGCAGAAAGAGCCACACTGCCCTCTTCACTTTCCATGTGTACAGAGCCTTGCGAGCTAGCATTATTTTCTGCTGAGTTCCCTGCACCTTCCTCTCATTAGGGGTCACATAGTGTCACCAAAGTCAAATGGCTTGCTTTATCACTCAAAAAAGTCATTCGAATAAATCTTAATATAGTTTTTAGGTTAAAAAAGAAAAGCATAGCACCCTTATATGAATAAACACATCAAGATAAACACTAGTATTGGGCTAGGGGTGCAGCTCAGTGGTGGATCCCATGCTTAGGTCTGAGTTCAGATTCCCAGTACTCAACAACAAAACCAAACCACACCAAAATAGCTAGTATTATTTTACAAGTTAACAAATACATATCGGGGAAAATAAAGAAAAAATAATTGTCAGTCTGGCACAGTGGTGCACACTTTTAACTCCAGCATTCTGGGAGAGTAAGGCAGAAGGATGGCAAGTTCAAGGCAAGCATGGACAATTTAGTCAGACCCTGTCTTAAACAATAAATAAGGCTGGGGATGTAGCTCAGTGAGAAGGCTCTAGGTTCAATCCTCAGCACTGAAAAATAAAAAATAAAAATAAATTGCAGGACAAGCCTTGTAAAGCAACCCCACTGGTGAGCAGACAGTGCCCTATGCCAGTCGGTCTTGTTCCACAATAGTCCCCTGTGAGCCCTCCTCCCTCTGATGCTGCCACTGAAGCGCCCTGGGCAGCCTGCCACAAGGAGCCTCGTGAGAGGGTGGCACTGTTTCTCCAAATCTCCTTTGAGCAACTGCAGCACAGCACTAACGGTGTGCTGCTATCTAGGCATTCAATCTCTAGGGCAGCCCTAACCACAGCACGACAGCAATTTCTAGGTTAATTAAATTCCTTTTCTGTCCAGGGCTTCTGGTAGTTTACCAATCCAAGGAAGACACCGGGCACGTACATGACTGAGTGCGGAAAGCAGGAGCCAGGGAGCAGTCTAAGGTCAGGGCACAGCTGGCCCCTCACTGAGACATTTGTGCCAAAACACCATTTTATAACTCGATTTTCCGATACTAAACACATAAGCTGGTAAATCCAATTATTTAGATTACATCTCAATTCTAAACAAAGGGTAAGGAGTGGAGGGGGGGGCATCTGTTCATTCAAAAATAAAGAAACTGTATGTTTGGCAATGGCAAAATGACCAGCCGGGCTGTGCTCTTTGTGCTGGTGTGGGAGCAGGTCCTGACACTGTGCCAATGCAATGAAAGGCCTATTCAAAAAAAAGATGAAGAAGAAAAAGAAAAAAATTTCCTGTGTTTCCATCTCCCAAATAATTACCCACTCTATTCTACTCTACCTCCAGACACAAACACACTGCAAACCTGGCAGCCACTCAAAGCAACAAGAGTGTGCCTATGTGTGTGCACTGGAGGTTGCAGGAGGGCTGGGGAGGGGGATACTCCATCCAGGGCAACCTGCCTACCAAATTCAAATGCAAGAGCAGTCACAGGCAAGCTACACAGGGCAGACAAGCTACACAGGGCAGCTGTAAACATCCTGAATAGTAAAGAGAAAATAAACACATCCTCAAGTGAACCCAGAGACTAGCAGAGGCCAGCTCCCTCCCAAATGCAGGCAGAGAACACCAGCTACAGACTTGAGGTGGAAGAGCACCTCCCACCCTGTTCCCATAATTACAATCAGCATTGCTGACAACTTTGTAAGCATATCACACAAAGACACAAAGAGAGGTCAGCTGTCTGCAAAAGAATTTTGCTATAGAGAGGACTGCTCTATGCCATTTCTTGCCATCTAGCCATACTGCTTCACAGGCCTCATTCTGTGGTTTACATATAAAGCAGATGAAATAGTCTGTTTATGCAAAAAAAAAAAAAAAAAACCCACAAGATATTGAATATTTGCAGCACTTATCTTAATTAAGTTACATAGGGAGCTATTTAGACTAAGTTTGCTGTAGCCAGATTTGCCTAAAGGAACTGTCTGTTAGTTGATTCCCCTCCCCAATGAATCCTGAAGAGGTCTGGCTTGGTCAGACTGGCACCATGCAAATAGCAATGGTATCACAAAATCTGGGCTACAGCTCAATCAACTTGTCACTTCCAGCAAAGTGGGCTTTGACTACTAAAAAGGAAAATGACAACAAAAAGGGTCAACCAAGTAAAGTTCCATCTAGCTCCAAGCTTCTGAGCTCTGACCCCTGCAAGCAAACAAATACCTGGGTAAAGCAGTTCCTGTGATGATCCCTTTCTTCTATGAATCAGTACCTCTGGATGACACATAGCAATCTTTTGCTAGTACACAGCAAGAAATCACAATCTCAATCTCCAAACTGCCTGTACAGTTAAGTAGCACCAACTTATTTTCCTTCTACCTATCTCACAAAAGTTAAAGGGGGCAGGGGGAAGAGACAGACACAAGAAGATTTAAGAGAACTAGCCAGGCATGCTGGCACACATCCATGATCCTAGCACTTGGGTGGCTAAGGCAGCCTGGACTGCATGAGACTCTGGTTCAACAAACCCAAGAGTATGGTACACCTAGCACTTTAGAGGGCTGGAGAGGAGATGAAAAATAATGCATTTTTAAAAAGAAACACATCACCATTCCATAGATCATCTCACAATTTTCTTAAACTATTAAATTGTAACAACACTATCTATTCGCTGCTTCCTAATACTGAATCTTTTCAGTCAAAAATAATTCATTTATACAAATGCATCAGCTTCCTGCAGAACACAGATGCCTCAAAGAGCACTAACATAACTACTTATACATGTATTCATCAGCTCAACCCACTGAGAAGCCAGCGATGAAGGCAAGTATCACAAACCCAAACACTGTCACCACCTGGGGAAGATGTCACCATCACTCACCTACATCTCACTTAGAACACAGCCATCAGTGAGAAAGATGAGTGTTCCTTTTTTTTTTTTTTTTAATCCATGGAAAAGGATTAGGGGAGAGGAAAGAGAAAAGAATATGAAAAGATAGTGACACTAAATATGTAAAAGCTAAGAACAACTTCTTCCAAGTTAAACATTCCTTAACGAACATAAACCTCAGGTTAGCTGATGACACCCCACACAAATGGTATGAAAACTAATATGCAATACAGTTTCTGATTCAATTAACAACATTATTCAATTATGCTACGTGAAATCTTATGTGACATTCTAAAACGTCAAAGAACCAAGACTGCCTGGAAATCGTAAATGTCAGGATCAAGGAAACATTTGACATTGAGTTCTTTTGTGTTCTAGAAAGCAACCATGTCAAACTGGAGAGGGATCATCATTAATCAACAATTAAAGAGGCAACAAAGCTCTTTTGTTCCGTCAGTCACAAATGCCGTCTATATGTCAGTTAGAGGAATGTCATGCCAGTTTTAGTTTACCACCTAGGCAAAGCTGCTTGTCCTGCCACCTCAGGCTGCACAGCCTTGTTCTTATCAAGGACCCAACTCCAAACCCAGTAGCCAAGAGTTGCAAATGGGTCAACAGGGGTAATGAGAGTGAGAAAACCAACATGCAGGCATACCTTAAGAATCCAGACATGATCTGGTCAAAGAAACTGCTGATGAATTTTGTAGGTACAAGGTGTGAACAATATAACATACATTCAGTTTTTAAAGCCTAGATGTGCCAGTTAAAATGTTAATTTGCTGTTCTACTCCTTCTCAAGGTAAGACTGCCAATTTAGTTTTGAAAATGTCATTTCAACAAAAACCCTAGCAAGTTTTTACAATTTTAGGTTGCTCAATACTCAACTGCAAACTGCCAAAAAAGTCTCCTGGCAACCCACTTCTGGCAAGAACTGGGAAGGAAGAATGAATGACCTGTGAGGTGAGGACTATATTTCAAAAGAAAAGAAAACCAGAGGAAGAAACTACGTTCTACAATGCTGCACAGCTTGTTCGCCCACTCACTCAGGCAGTGGAAGCTTTCGAAGAGCGTCAATGAAGTCACTGCAGACACTGCCCACTGCAAACCTTCCCCGTGGTGCTGTGTACCAGGCGGGATTCGAAAATCCACTCAAAGGCTGGAGGTGGGCTTGCTGGGGCTCAGTGTTTGCCTGCCATGCTTAGGTCTTGGTTTTGATAAACAGCATGAAGATGAATGAATGAATGCATGCATGCATGAATGAATGAAGTCCACTCAGCCCATGCAGACCAAAGCACTACAGCGGCACATACAAAGCCAGCTGGTGCTTTAGCAAAGCTTTGGCTTTTTTCATCTTCTCCCTCTTAGACACTACAGTACATTAACACAGATTTGCTGAGCTGAAAGAGAGTAACCAAAAAGAGATCCCAGACCATTTCCCTGCCAACCGGAAATGTCACAAAGTAGCTCACAAGCACCAATAGATGGCAGTAGCAAGTCTTTAGACTCTAGCTCTGGAATGGCTGGTAGGGGGAGGGAACTGAGTTATGACAAGTACTGCCAGCCAACTTTTAGGTCCTGCAAAAAAACATCTGATGCTAGCTAAGAATCCAGGGTTGTTCACAGTAGTAACATCAACACTGTTTGCAATATATCCTCTTCAGCCAAACAAATACACTGCAACTCAAAGTTTCTTGCTCATATGAAAAACAGAAACTCACAATCCTGCTTTTTTTAATACCAAAAGATATGCATAGATATAAAATGCACAGGCTTATTTCTGATTCACACTGGAAAAGGTAATTTAAAAAAAAAAGAAAAGAAAAGAACTAAAGCAATGTCGCACAATTTTTCCAGGGCATGTTTGTTTCAGAAACAAGCCCAAAGTATTCAGGGACTCTAACAAATTTGTTCATCAGGGTGAACAATAATGATTTGCAATTTTCAAAGTATGAGGTATTAACTGAACCAAAATGATTGAGTAATAAAATCAACATGATTCACATATTGTGTCTTCTAGAACATTTATTTGTAAAACATCTGCATGACGTATGCCTACAGATGAGGAAACTTGATCATAATTAAAGGTACTACTCACAGCTAATAAGTCTAAGAGTAATCACTTTCTCTGTTTGTGCCATGTGACCCTGGAGCACATTCCCCTAGGGAAAAACGGGCTGGCAGGATACTGCAGACTCAGCATCCTTACTCAGGATCTGAGTCCCCAGCAGCAGCCATGGTGGCTCTAAGAGACCCATCAGTGGAAATTTAAACAAAAGCCAAGAAAACTGCACCAACTCAATACAAGCAACAGGCAACTGACTAGTCAAGGCAAGGAACTTGCTTTCCTGCTGAACGATGCCTTGAATTTCAAGACTGCACAGGATGGAAAATATACTTTAGGCCAGAAAGCAGAAACCTAATAACGGCTGCCCTACTCCATCCTACCGGGACACGATTCATTGCTTTGTCCAACAGGTCCATACTGCCTGACAGTTCAACTGCCACAGCCTCACAGTGTTCATATAGCCTTCACTTTACTTAATAGTGGCATCCTCCAAAAAGACCAAAAGATAAAGGAAGAACCCTCTTTAAAATAAATTAAAAAAACAAAAAGATAAAGGGAGAGGAGAGGGAAGGGGTGCTATGTATAGGTACCAACTCCAGACAAAAAATTATTAATAATTACCTGCTGCAAACATATACTAAAAAACAGAAGGAGGAGGAGGGGCAAGGGGAGGAGGAGGAAGAGGAGGAAGAGGAGGAGGAGGAGCAGGAGGAGGAGGAGGAAGACAGGAGAAGGAGAAGGAGAAGGAGAAGGAGAAGGAGAAGGAGAAGGAGAAGGAGAAGGAGAAGAACCCTACTGTCAGTTTAAGTCAAAAGGGGAACCAGAGAACCAGAATAGAAAGGGTTAAGCTCACACTTGAAACTCACAATATTTTTTTTTCCTTTGTGGCACTGGAAATGGAACCCAGGCAATTCACCCTGAGTTACATCCCAGACATCCCGAAGAGTCTCAACTGAACTATCCAAAATTGGGCTCAAGCATGCAATCCTTCTGAGCCTCTGGGATGACAGGTATGTAGTTCGGTGACCAGCCTTGTTTGCATACTTCATAATCATTCCACCTGAGCCAGGTATGGTAGCACACACCTGTAATCCCAGCCTTCACGAGGCTGAGGCAAGAGGATCACCATGAGTTCCAGACCAACTTCAACTGCATAGCAAGACTATTTTAAAAAAAAAAAGGTGGGAGGTGCCAAAAGGAAGAGCCACTCTGAACTGATAGGAAGAAACATAATTCCACCACGTTCTCCACAGCACAACACAAAAGCCCCCTCCCCCCAGGCTCCTCCTCTCCAGTCATCTGCCAAGCAGTGCGAGGCCACAGGCTGTGCACCCTTGCTTGGGTCCTGTCCGTGATCCCAAGACCATGTACTACAGCAGACCCTGTTTATCCCTGGAAGAGAAGGGTCCAGGTTCCCCACCCCCTGCAACTGCCAGAAAGCACCCAACAGAACACAATTCTATCTAGACTGTTTGTGTCCCTCCTGTAGATCTTAATCTCAGTATACGGTTTTTCCTTTCCTTATTAAGTGGACAATGAAATCTGGATTTTGACCTAAGGAAGCAAGCACTTTACCACTTCTCCTTGGTGAATCCAAATTACTGCCATCACTATTCTTGTACTTTGGGCCATCACTGAGTAAAGTATGGGTTATTCAAACACACACTGCCAGTCCCTAACAGCCCCCCCAGTGACCAGATAATACACATGGCATGGATATGCTGGAAGGAGGGACAGTTCACAACAGGACTATGAGAAATCACATCACACAACTCGAATGGTGCAACTTGAAACCGATGAATTGTATATTCCTGGAATTTTCCATTTAATAGTTTCTGACCACAAGTAACTGACACCACGGAAAGCAAAACCACAAGTAAAGGGCCAACTACCATACACGCAAAGCAGCCGCATCTATGGACAGAAGTGGTGGATTTGCAGTGAACAAACAGCTGCAGGACAAACGTATCCACACCTTAGTATATGTGTCTTCAATGATCCCCCCAAAATGGGTCTGGACAGGCCTTATAACTACACGTCACAGCACAAATAGGCACTTCTGCAACAGGGAACATCATCCCCTGATTTACAAGCTGAATGTCAAACGCTGTCTTTGAGCCATTTGACCAACAAAACCCTACTGCTAAAGGTACAAGATTGCTATTAATATGACAAGCACCTCATAGCACATGGCCAGAGATTCCCTATTTCCAGTTGCTGTGACACTAGAAAAGCAGCTCAAGGGGCTTTGTAAGGACTTGAGTAAAACCAACCACAGAATCTTCAAGAGGTGAGACTAAAGGATGTCAGCAAATTAAAACAAGCTGTTCTCACCCAGGCTGCTGACTAATCACTCTTCCCTGAGTCTGTAAACTCCAGGACAAGTTCTGAGGCTCATTTAGCTCTGTAAAACATCCTGAGAACCAAACTCTTAAGCAAGGTTCAAGATAAAAACATCCAAACTGCACACATCATCACCTCAGAAAAGTTCAGAGGCTTCCTGTTCAATTGACTAAATGCTCCACGAAACCCTAAGAAGCATTTTTCTTGTCTGCAGACAGAACACAGGACAGCCACCTGGTCAGCATCCTTGGGTACAGCTCATACCTTCCCAAGAAGGTTCCAGCCACAGATCTACCTTTAAGCCCCAGCCTTAAGCTTGGCTCTGTGCATGTCCTCCAAATGGCAGTACAAAAGGGAAGAGTCAATGAAATAAACAGTTACGAGCTCCTCATGATCCTAATAAAATTGTGAAATTAACAGGGGGTCTGAGCTGAGAAGCAGGGCAGAGATCCACACAACAGACTTATAAACCTCCAACAATTAAAAAAAAAAAAATGCTAGGGATAACACAATACTCCAGCCCCAAACCTAGTGTCAGCGAGTCCTCAAAACCAGAGGTAAACGCTCCCCTACAGGTGTGTATTTGCCTATTCTGCGGCTCCACTCTCCCATATGCTACATTACCACCCCCAGCCAAAATCAGAAAAAACTACTATACTTAAATCAAGCAGATGGAAACACGCCATGGAGGGAACTTGCTCTGAGGCTGTTTGCAAGCTATATACTGCACTGCACAAACATGCACAAGCCAAGCCACCTCAGAAAGACAAAAGACAGTATTTTCTGAAGTGTGTTTTAGGGAAAAGGGAGGGCAGGGCAGTCGGATTTCCTTTGGAGTCACAATGAAAGAGGGGGGGGAGAGGGGAAGGGAGGGGAGAGGAGGGGGAGAAACTGTTTCCACTTTGGACAATGTGACAATGATATGCTGAGCAATCGTGGGATTAAATGACATATTTCTCTAACCCTCAAGTTCTTGGCTATGAGCACATTCTTTCTCACTGCTGACTGGCAAAACATCGTGACAGCAAACTGGGCAAATGCAGAACCAGGTTCATAAAGGTGTGGGGGGAAGGAAGGAGGGTGTTTAACTGCTCTCTTTATAATGACTCTCTCCAGTTCCACCAGCCTAAACAGGCCCTAATGGTCTTCTCCTTTGATCCGAGAGGCATCCATCTTTAGCTGTGTCAATAGGCTGCCAAACTCCCTGCTCCCAGCCATGTATCAGTCCTGGGAAGCACAGCTATGGCTCGACCTCCAGCAATTTGTAAATGAATCTAGTAGATCACTTCCAGCTGGTCAAAACTTCCAAAATAACCTTAAAGAGAAGTTATGATAAACTCATACCCTAGGCCCCACTGACCCTGGGGAACCTAGGTATGCATAGGTTTCAAAAGGAAGTACCTGCCTAATTTTTTTTGCCTGCTCTTGTCAACAAGTACATTTTTGCTTCGTCTTGAAGGCGGCTAGAGTAAGCCACTCAAAAATTACAGTACTCTGAGAAGAACACACTAGATCGCCTGAAATTTCTTATCCTTCTACTATAAAAAGTAGAACCTTCCAAAAATAGCCCCAAAATCATAAATATCCTGGCCTGGGGGGCAAACTAACAGACACTGTCACAACACTATCAAAATTTCTCATGTATTTTCCTAAGGGTGTTCCCCTTTCCACTACTATATCCTCCAGAAGTGACTTATTCTCTTCACAACTGCTACTCTGCCACCCCAGCCCCCACTCCAAGAGGGTCAACCGATGGCTGGCAGGGAGGGGTGGGGGGCTTCAACTACACTGCATTTTCCTTTCTCTTTTTGTCCCTGTCCAGCTCAAACTTTAGGTGGGGGGTTTACTGCCTTCTTAACATTTTCACGTTTTACTCAGTTCTGGAATAGCACACATTACTACCTGTACCAGAGATGCAGAGGCAATTCTGAAGGAGAAGTAAGCAACCTTTTTGCGCAGCTTCTTTAAGAGCGTTTCTTTATGTCACACAATTTTAAAACTAAAAAACGTTATGCAAACTATTACTGCAGGTAGAAAAGGGATGCATTATTATTAGGGCTCATCGTGCCACCAGATAGTTAACATCTCCTTATTAAGATTCTCTTGATTCCTCAGCTCAGACATTCTGAAACCAACAAATCTTTGCTAGAAATAATGAAACACTACTATGTAGCACAAAACTCTTCACAAAAGAGTACAGAGTCAAACTCGGAAAACTAATAAAACTTACCTGGATCCTCCTCCAGCCTTCACTTCAACAAAGTTGTATAAAGCCCCAGTAATCCCTGGCCCCTCTCTTGCCCCACTTCATGCTAGAAATCCAACCCAGGGCCATCCTTGGAGCTACATACAGCCCCAGCCCAAGTGCAACTCACTTTGTGTAAGCCTAGGAAGAACGGACCCCAGGGAATGGGAAAATGAAGACATAAGCTCTGCTTTTCAGATCTAAACATGGAGCCTTAAGATTTCATGAAATGCAGCCTAATCCAATCACAGCCTGACAACATAAAATGGACCAGGCTACACCAGGGAGTCAGCAGCCATTTCCTGAAAACCCCTGCAACAACTCCCTCTGGGATTGAAATCTATGTAGGATCTCATTCACCAAAAGGTACAATACATTCCCCCAGCCTACCTCCTGAAAATCTTTCTCAAAGCAATTACAGTCCTCACACCCCTGGCTTCTGCACATAAGCTACAACGATTAGCTCAACAATAAAAGCACCCAGTGGGTGCAGAGGGCAGGCTCTTCCAGGGCCTGGTCAGCTAGCTAGGTTTCTATTCAGGGCTCCAAAAGTCCAGGACTTTTGAGAGAGGAATATAAGCAAATACTATGTGCATGGGAGGAATCAGATGACATCTCAGAAAGGGACGGGCATGGAATAGCATTCTCCCATGAACTGATCTCATTTTAAGTGACCATGAAAACGCAGGATATTAAATATGATAGGGAAGCCTTCGTGTAGACATCATCTAAGCTGCATGCCCATGCCACGTAAAATTCTAACCCTAGAAACACTAGGGATTTCGCCAACTTCACACTTCTCAGATCAAGCAGTGCCGTTGGGTGGTGGGGTACTGAAAGACAACACACCAAGATATTCACAATAACCCTAGCAGGCAACAAACAGATTTTAAAAAATAGTAAGTACAACAAGGAGAATAAAGTTTTGCACCTTTACTCTCAAATGTGACTGCAGTTTCCTCAACCTTTTGATTAAGGAGGGAAAACGACACCAGGTGCCTCTCCCACACCCCACTGGTGCCTTTTTTTTTTTCTTATTAAGCTAGAATATCTTTTCAGAGAGGTTGTGAAACTAACCTGGCCCTTTTGAGGATCTGGAAACCAGAAATCATACTTTGAACTTAGCTCAGGGTGCAGTAGACAGATACTGTCCCAACGTGCCTGGCGAAAAGCAAGGAGTCGTCCAAGGGCACACGTAGTTTCCCACGCTGCCCTAATGCCCTATTACTAGGGTGGCCCTGTCTTTTGGGGTGGGAAAAAGTATTTCACACAATCTGGCCTCGAATGCCTTAGGGTCAATCTAGCCTCGAATGCCTTGGTTCAAGTGATCTTCCTCCTCGGCCTCGGAAGTAGCTGTGTGCCACATCTCGTTTTAGGCGTTTAGTTCAAGTAATTAACAACACCCTATCACTTTGAACAGTGCTCTGGTAGGGCTGGAGTGCGTCTCAAGCATTGCGTTGCGCTGCGGCCTAGTCTGCCTTAAGCCTTGGGTTTAATCCCCAGCACCGCACGCACGCAGGAACGCAGGCACGCACGCAGGAATGCAGGCACGCAAGTACGCACGCACAGAACGCACGCATGCATCACGCACGTACGCCCACAAGAACGTATGCACGCACCTACATTGCGCCTGCGCGAGAATCAGTTCCTATGGTTGTAATGACCTAATAACAAAGTTTGGGTCAGGCATGGTTGCACGTGTGATAACGCCAGTACTTTGGGAGGCAAAGGCAGGAGGATCACAAATTCCAGCCCAGCCTGTGTCACATAGTGACTTAGACTTTTATCTCAAAACTGATAAACAAACAAAAAGTTCTACATATGTAGCCCAGTGAAAAAGTGCCCACCAGAGTTAAATCACCAATATTGGAAGGGGGCAGGGAGGACTAGCCCAAAAGCTATTAATTAAATAAAATTTTTGTCTAAATCATGAATTATATAGACCATAAGACTGCAAGTAGTGCCCTGCAAAAGTAAGACCCCACATACAGAAAGTGAGAAACTGCTGTATACTTGAGAATCAAATTCATCTCCTCCTGAGAGATTAATTTAAAAAAAAAAAAAAAGCTTGAGAAGGATATTTATTAACTTGAGTAGGATTAAGCTATTACTGAAAACTACTGGAGAACACACAATAACCTTCTATCAAAATATGTGAATTAACAATCCATGGAATCACATAATGGAATTCTGGGGCTCATGCTTGATAAATGAATGAGTCCACTTCCTGTTGTGCTCAGGAGAAGAACAACATCTGTTGCCATGACGATGGTAAACCTATGCATTCCCTTCCACACTTCACAGTGGTTAAAATAAACACAGATCAGAGCTGACCTTATTTGCCCTTGCAAGAATTTTTTGCAAATCTCTCCCCATCAAATTCTCCAGGGAACTAACTCCAACCCAATTTCTAAGCCAAGCATTCATTGAAAGATATCCCACCATAAAGAACCACCTGGGCTCAAAACACAATTCCCTTTTAAAGCATAGGTCACTGAGAAAATACTGATGGGTATAGGGAATTGCCTGCCACAGCAAACACGACCAGAAGCATAAATTCTGTGTGTTGAGGGATAGTATTAGTATCATCTATCTGTCTGTCTGTCTCTCATTAACAACAAACTTGCTTCATTTTAAAAACAAACAAAGAAACTATTAAGAACACTGGACAGTGGAGACAGACTTATGGATGTGTAGGTTTTATGGGCAAATTTTTCACGGGTATAAATCAAATTAAGGCTTGTACGAGTTGAAACATGAGAAACTAAGGAAAAACAATTAAGTGCCCTGATATATACAAACCTAACTACGGTATACTGAACCCCATTCTGCCTGTGCTACCACACGTAAGACACACTACACACACATGCACACAAGCTGGGGAGGGTTATCAGACTGATCTAAAAGGCAGGGAAGTAACTTTTTAAATATTGTTAATGCAAAAAACAGGAATGTGATGAATACTATATTTTTGCCTATCAGCCAGAATGCCATCCATGAATACAATGCACAAGACGAAAGAACTGTAAGGAAAGCACCATGTCCTGTCACCTACCCGGAACTTGGAACACTCTAGAAATAGTAATTCAAAGCCAATCCAAGATTAAATCAAGTCTGCTGTAAGTCGTTGTTTGTGGCAGGAAATCCTTCTGCACGGATGGCCTTCCCTTAGGAATAGATGGAGCACCTACACATTTACTAAACTAACATCTTCCCCCACCAACCAAAAACAGAAATGCCTGGGGAGAGGTGTGAAGTTAACCACTGGCCTATAAATAATTTCCAAAAAACTGCAAGGGAGAAAAAGATATTAGAACAAAACTGAGGAAGGAAACATTTGGCAACAGACTAAGAAAAGCATCTCAAAGGGTAATAGAGGTAACTGGGCCCAGGAATTCTTAACCACAGAGATAACCACTGTCTACTTATGCAGTGAATACATACAGAGTGGAGATTGATCGTTTACTATTTATTGCTTAATGCTTTAAATGATATATAGCATCAAATTCCCTATAGTAGTGGCTATCGAAGAGTGATTCTTCAACTAACTGTATAGGAGTTACTTGGGAGTTTAACAGAAATGCAGATTCCAACGTCTCACCTCAGATCTACAGAATCAAAAGCTCAGAGGCCAACCCGGCAGAGCTGTGTTGTTTAAATCCTTGAGGTGATTCTGATGGATGTTCATGCTGGAAAACTACTGGGTGACAGCCAACTTTATACAGTGTTATGGCTGCCATTTATCATGCACAGAAATGGGAGGATCGCAGACAGTAAGTAGCTTGTATCTGTTTAAACACAAACCATACTTGTACTTTTAACAAATCCTGTGCTCATGATGATGCTGTATGGACCTTAGGACCTAGCAGAACCATAAAAATAACCGTGGGCATAGGCCAGCTTGCCCACTTGCATTCCCAGGAACAGCCATTTCCCAATGGTTTTACCTAACAGAAGTCACATATGCTTTGCACTGGCCTGCCTCTAGTGACTGCAGATTTATGAGGACTGCAATAGAAGCAGTAGGACAAACTGCTTCACCATTCAGATTTGGTGTCCCTAGTTAAAGGGTCAACAACTGGAAATAAAATCTCTTTAGAAAAATCCATGCAGTTACAATCTAAACCAACACCTGTAAAGTTCCTCTTTTTTAATGTCTCATTCATTATACTAAGAAACTTGCGAAGCATATAAAAGCATTATTTATACCAAAGATGGTATTGGAGATAAAACAGCAGCTCCCAGCTTTCAATACTCCATTCTCAAAGATTTGTGGGCATGATTCCTCATCACCCCCGGCAGAAGAAGAAACCTGAACTTGCCTTGCTCATTTCTCCTTGGCCTTCAAACAATTCAAAGGACACAGGAAGAAAGTATCTTTTAGATCCATGTACATTTCAGTTGAGGCAAAACACCATTTTACATTTTGGTTCCCAAGTCACTGGAAACACTAAAACATACCCTACTTGTGAGGACCCACAACACCCCAGTACTCTTCCAGCCATGATCTCAAAGTCAAGATGAATTATGAGGGGTTTATTTAGCCCAGCAAAGCTTGCTTAGACTAGAATGTAGGAAACATCAGAAATGAGTCGAGAAAGAAATCACCTCAAAGGCAGTTCAAATCCCACAAAAAAGAAATTAACATCAAGCTCCAGAAGGCCACTGGCAAGACATATTACACAGCAGCATTTTCCTGAATGAGAGGCAGATTACAGCTGTGCTACATACTACCAAGTGTCCACATAGGTATTCAAACTTCATTAGAAATCTTCTTCATAAGCCAAACTTCAAAAATATAAATAATAAACCAAAGCTAGGCTACTTTATACTTCTAGAAAAACAAAATATTCACCAATATCATGAGAGAATATTTAATATCATGAACTTGGTATTTTTAAATATTAAAGAGACCAGAATACTGTTCAATCTTAAATTAGCCACAGGAGGAACAGGAAACAAGATGGCACTTTTCCTTCCTTCTCTGGGCTCCACCAAGATGGTGGCCTGCAATTCACCGCCCTCCTCCTTCACTGTGAGGACTCCAGACTCCGGGTGCAAACTCTGAAGGAGGCATTTCTAGCTGGGCGAGGTGGCCCAGGCCCTTAAGTGCAGCACAAGCAGAGGCAGGAGGACTGCAAGGTCGACACCAGCCTGGGAAATTTAGTAACACCCTGCGCCAAAGGTAAGAAAAACATCTAGGGGTTTAGCTCAGTACTGAGCTCCAAGGGGTCAATCCCCAGCACCACCACCAAAAGGAAAGGAGAGTGGGGTGTGAGTGGCACCTCCTTACATCCCAATCGGATGCCCCCACTGCACAAAATGAAGTTCGTGAAGTATATTTAGGTTTCTGAACAGAAAACTGTGGAGTTCTGATCCAGGTGAATGAATACACACGGCACCACAGGCATGGCAGCCCCCCACCCCCAACTAAAAGAATAGCACACTGCTACACACACTCCCAAATAAACATTCGCTCGGTTCATTCCCAACCCTTTAAAACAACACAAGCATGTTTGGGTAAGATTTCTCACACATATACACGTCTTTCCCCAGTAAGGTAGAAAGTGGGAGATCTAGACTATTCTAAATAGAATTATTTGCCTCTGAAAAATGATGGCTCCTTTACAAAGATTTCCTTTCATTATACTTTATTTATTCTTAGAATTTGTTTATTCTCCAAAACATCCAAGTGTTTATCACACATCTGATACTCTGCCAGGCAGTAGAAACACAAAGATAAACGACGACTGCCCCATCTGCCCAGGCGGGAAGAGCCACTCTGAAACCCTGGACAGCGATGACCACCCACAGCTCTTCCCACCCAAAAACACACAGGAAAAATCAAGTACACATGATGCTGATTTAAAGTAATTCTGCAAAATGAGCTTTAAACTATCGGAACAGATTCATCAAGGCTTTTTATGAAGGTTACACTCCAGAAGATTCTATCTCTGCAAATCAAAACCACTGAGCAAAGGAGAAAATAGTCTTGATAGATATTTACCTTATGGGGAGGGGGGGACATTATTTATTAAAATGCTCTCCTTTTTGCGTTTCCAATGCCAGCAATGAACCAAACTCTGGATTGGTAAGAACAGGAGCACTGGATTCCCATCTTAGGCTACACACTGTTCTGCTGTTCACCGAACTAAGCAGTGCAATGCTAGCACTGGATATTCAATGATATTAGCATAATATCAAGGCGCATTCTGCATACAAATGCTTGTCTAACAGCTCCCACAAAAGCACACACAAGTGAATGAGAAACTACAGTAATGGCTGACACCTCCTTTCACAATACAAGTGACTCCAAATCCTGGCAAATCCAGAATCTAGTGCTTTCCATGTGTGTCAATCTGTTTGCTCTAAATTTCATCAAGGAAGATCAGGGACTGATAAAATCTTTCCAGGAGGGTCAGAGACTAGTGAAAGAGATCAGGGCAATGCTTAGATTTGTCCACTGGGGATATATAAAGGCAAGGAGGACAAAAGCACGTGACAGACCAAGAAGAGCTCTGAAACAGGAGGAAGAAACTGGTACCCTGCAGTTTCCATGGCAACCACAAAGCATGCTAGGCCCTAATTTGCATGGGAGGTGGAAGTGATATCCCTGCAATCTGATCTCAGAGGTATAAGAAGAAAGAAATGGCCTCAGCAATAATAAAATTGCCTCTGATGAAGTTCTTGCCATCTTCCTTAAATACATATAGCCTACATCTGCATTTACCAGGAACTTTAAGCAAATGAAGGTTTGGACATGCATTCCCACACGTGTCCAAAATTTTGTCCTTCACAACAACTAATCACCAATTAAATCAAAAACACTTCTGCCAATGTTTTAACCCACACAGGACACACACATTCGAAGCACATGCTATGTTTTCAACGCTTTCCACTAGGACAGTGGCATGGTGTGTTTTTAAGTAGATCTGAGTACCCAGTGATCACTTTAGAACAGTGATGATGAACCTTTTGGAGATGATTGCCCGAACTGCAACCCACTTATCCCAAAATGTCGACATTGCAATTGAATACTGAGGGTTTAGTTTAGGAAAAACAACTCATACTTGAACATCTTTTAACTTTAAAGAAAAACCATCCCTGCTCTAGACAGAGGTCCACATGCAGCAGGAAAAGGTATCTCTAAAGGAAACAGGACATACTAATAAAAAAAGAATGACACATCAATTTAGACAATAGGCAAAAACACAAGGTTAAATACAAACCCCACCTAACCACAGGAAGGTAATAGAAAGATACATCCCTGCTGTACATTTCTACAAAGGGCTAGTACACAACCAGCTCCGTACCTGCAACCATACAGGCCAGATATGCTGCGCTGTTAGCACATTCAAAGAGAAATTCCACAATGACTCTACTTCAGATACAACAGAGCCTTTTGACTGGAACTGCAAAATGACATTGACGGGTTTCAAACAGGACCGTCTCCCAATTCCCTTTAAATTAACCAAGAACTTGTTACATAAGTCACCCTCTTCCTTGGGGTTTAAAAAAACAAAAAACAAGGAAGCAAAACTGGGGTTGTCTGTTTCTAAGGGATGAAGCTAAGAAGCCTATCAAAACTGTTTCTGAGTATAAAGAAGAAAGCCAATACTGCTCCATATTCATTCAACAAACCCTGCCGAAGGGCCTCCAAGCACACCTTAGCCCAGTGATGTGGGGCTGCCATGTTAAGGCCCAGTCTACCCTGTGCAGGTGTGTAGGGTGGGGGTATGGTGGGGGTTACTGCCCTGAATTCTAAGGGTTGGTGGTACTGCTGTTTCAAGTGTCCTGAGCAGGGCCTGGTCAGCTTGCTGCAGATCCTTTTGCCCAGTGCCCGTCGGCCAGTGTCATTTCTGTTCCCAAGGTGGGTGGTGAGGATTCCCATGGGCTGTGTCTTAATCTCACTACAGCTGACTCCTCCCTAAATCGAAGACAAACTTGAGACTCCTCACCAGGGAGGAGAGATGGACTCCACCACCACCACATACCTGTAAAAACCAGGATTATCTGTTCAAAACATCAATGGAGCTGGACACTGTAATTCTAGCACTTGGAGAGGTTGAAGCAGGAGGACCACAAGTTCAAGTCCTGTGTGGTCAACTTAGGGAAGAACCCCCCCAACCCCAGTCTCAAAAGGAGTTAAGAGATGTAGCTCAGTGGCAGAGGGCCCCTGGGTTCAATCCCTGGTACCACCAACAACCAAACCAAACACCAGCAAGATCCCTCAGGGCCCAGAGCTCACCAGAGGAGTGAAGTCAGTAAATACCAGCTGCTCTCTTGTGATGCCAGTCCAATACAGGACACGGGGAAGCTTTCTGAGGCACATGTGGCCACCTGGAAGCAGAAGTCTACAACAGGAACGCCAAGAACTGCTGCCCACACTCACCCCCACCCTACCCCAGGGGGAGCTTCCAGTGGGCAGCCCCAGAACTCAAGACACCCTTAGGTGCTCCTCCACTGCACCTCAGCTACCATTGCCTGGGGAGACCAAAGCTGGGGACTCAGCTGGTACTGCCAGGAAATCAAGAACAAGGTACCTAGAAGAGCAGGGCAAGAACAAGGACCTCCTCCTTGTTCAATCGAGGGGAGTCACCCACTCTTCCTACTGTCCCAGTCTGTTTCCCCTGCTGACTACCTGATGGGAGAAAGTGGTAAAAGCTGGAAGATGGAGAGGCCAGCGTCTGGTGAGCACTTTCTACTACACCCTATGACAGGAAGGTACTGCACAGCAAGCACTGCAAAGATAAGTGGCCCAGCCAACACAAGCGTGGGATTCTCCCACTCAGGAGCACTCAGCTCTCAGGACCCTAATACCTGCTAAAGGTCTCACACCTCTCAACGCAGCACACAGGGGACCAGGTTTGCAACATGGCAACTCTGAAGGACACATTCGTGGCACACAACTGCATTCCTTCACTTCCCTCTTCTCCCTGAAATGCAGATTTCTGTAGCTGGAAATGAGGCCAACTCCAACATCGTTCCACAGCAGTGCCAGCAGCCTTTCAGCAGGCACACTGATGGCACCGACCTGCTCCGAGTCTGTATAAAAAGATCATCTGCCCCCAGACTCCAGAATTCTTCAGCCATTCAAACATGTTTGAAAGCATAACCATGTCCATCAGTACACAATGGTGGCTCTGCACTGATCTAATCAAGGTGAACAGAAACTATGCACTGGGTTTTTGCACCAGGAAGTTTTTGCTTTCAGGCAAAGGGTGGTTCTCTGTGCCTTGGCTGCTACATCAGCACAGAGGGGTAAAGAAAGCCTAGAGAAGTCCCAGAGTAGAAGAGGAAGAGCTGGGAGTTTGAGAAGACAAGAAGAAGAACAGAATGCATAAGGCAGAGTATTATAGAGCTGGAGCCATAAGGAAACCTGAAACATACCAGGCTCTCCTGGAGTCTTCGTTTAGTAGGTGAACATGATGTGTTAGGAAGCTGCCCACGGAGAAGCACTACTGGAATGGATTAGACGGAACAGTCCTTTACTCCAGCTTATAGCTAGCTTCCTGCTAGTCAATACGATAAACACTAATTTACTAAACAACGACTAAAGTATTTGTGTTTTGCCTGAGTGAACTGCTTCATAGTGAAATACTCCGGACTTAGGTAGTAAAACTTCAAAAGCAAGATCCAAACAGACCCATTTCCAAGAAACATAATCGGATCCCAAAACAATGCTCCATAATAAACACAGAAACAGCCAGTCAGCATGCAACCAAGAAAAACACGTAATGCCTAGTAGCCAATAAAAAAAATCACCATTCAACATATTAGGAAAATATGGTCAATAAGGTAGATGAAAATCTATCAACCTGAACTTACTTTTTTTTTTAAATCCCCAGGCCCCCCCCCTTTTTTTTTTGTTGTTGTTAATTTACTCTTAAGTAACGTGGTTAATGGAATCAGGACATGAAAATACTGCAAATTCTCTTACATCTGTTTTCCACAGATTCAAGAAGGTAAAGAGCCAGGCGTGGTAGTGCATGCCTATAATCCATAGCACTCAGGAGACAAACACAGGAGGATTACAGAGTTTGAGGCCAGCCTGGACTACAGGTAGTGAGTATAAGGCCAATCTAAACTATACAGTGAAAACCTGACTTAAAATAAATAAAAAGGTAGCAAGGAAAGATGATTCACATTAGCATATACTCGGAAGGAGATTTAAAAAGACCAAAAACTTGTAAATATTCTAAACAATGCCTGAAAGGAAAGATACACTCACTGGGACTTCACAGTGGATTTCAGGTATGAACTGTCTTATGTGAAATGTTCAAGGAAACAAAGCAAACAGATTATCAGTGACCTATGGCACAACTTCAAGCAGATTTACTACATGGGTAAATGAAGTTCCAAAGGGAGACATGGAACATGCATACAACATAATTAAACAGGTCAAATTTTTCCAGGATTGGTGAAATATATGATTATTTATAATAAGGTCAATGAACACCATGCATTTCTGTATATGAAAAGCTATACCAGAACACTGTATCAACCTGCTTACAAACACTAATTTTAAAAGGAGAGCTTACAGAATGGTTAAAAGATTGACCTGTCAGAATACAGTACTACTAATCCCAGTACTCGTGAGGCTGAGGCAAGAAGATCACTCAGAAACAAACAAAAACCCAAAATAAATAAAAATACTGCTAAATAACATCTTTCAATAGATGCCACATAATAAGCTACTTCTCAATTTTGTCAGTTCTTTATTTCCCAGCAATACAGCACATACTTTAGTCATGATAGCTATAAGCTTTAAATCTAGAATAATATTTGTCTTTAATTTGTAAAGTACTTCTCAAAGTTGTACCCACAAAATACTCTATCTGGTCAGTGGAGACTTCTAAACCTCAAATGAAGGGGAAAAAAATTTAAAAAGAAAAATTTCTAAGCCACTTTTTATTTTACATTTGATTTTTTTTTTAAAGCAATAGCAGCCAATGCATTTAAAACAAGACAGTATTACTGCAGCAATTTCACTGATGGGGAAAAATTATATAGGACTTCAAATTCCCGTCTCTTAAGGATGTTCACATTGAATAACCCCAACTTAAGTCCATGTGTGCTGCCCCTGCGCTTTGGAGCCCATTTCCCTTCCAAACTTAGAAGCATGAAAACATCCTATAGCAATAAAGGAACTCAGCACAAAACAGATATGGAACACGGAGAGGTAGACAATTAACCTGTGGAGAGATCACGTGTTAAGCCTGGGTGAACTCACACCAATTTAAACACACATTCATATCCAGAGTTGAATTACAGTCGGTCAAGACATCACACAAAACCAGCAAGGCATTACATAAAACCCAACCTACTGAGGGGAAGGGAGTTTGAAGGGAGGGTCAGGGAATGCGGGGAGGAATAAGTTATATCACGCACAGGTACAAATTCCCTATGATGAATGTGATCATTATGCATACCTAAAATGTACCAATAATCTTGATTTAAAAATAAAAACTCAATCTACAGGTCCAGGGCTATGTGTGTGCTCTCTCACATATGCAGCTCCTCTGTTCTACCTCTGCAGTGTCACAGTCTACATTTTTTAACTCGTTCTTTAGAAGCTTCTAAGTTTGTTTTTTAAAGGATGGTTAATATATATGAAATGCACTGAGTACTCAAAGTGTCAAAGGGAGTTCAGCAGTAAGCAAGCACCAGGACCACTCTGTACACTGACGCTATGATCAAGGCACACGGAGCCAGGACATAATCTGCTCACCAACACTCTGGCCCTCAGATTGCAACCTGTCCCACCTGCATCTGCTTCCTTACAAGCAAATGCAAGGTCGCACCAAGTTGAGTGATGCAAACTCACCCCAGTCACCACAGGGTCCTTCCTGTGACTCAGTAACTTCAAAAGACAGAGTCATCCCCACAACATTTCCATCAGCCCACAGATGACCGTGAGGGGCACCACGAAGAAGAGATACAAATCACAACATGTAGAAATCAAAAGCCTCATAAAGCAAGTTCAGACAGAAGTCTCCCCTGATCGTGTGTATATAGATAGCACAGTGACTCATGCATCATATTCACTGCTGATGGCTAATAACGAATCTACCTCAGAGAATGCTTCTTCACACGCTTTCATTCTCTTCAAAGATTGCTCAGTTCTACCACTACCCCCATGGGGTTACATGTGTCATGCACATCTTACAGATGAGGAAACTGAGATGCACTTGGAAACCTTAGAGCTGTAATGAGAAGCCACAGGCCAGTTCCATCCACCCTCTCAACTGTTAGGCTATACGAACAGTCTTTATGAGAGACCCTGAAAAACCTACCATTATTTTCGTTTTTATTCCCCCTTCTCTCAACCCACTCAAAAGTATAAAATAAATCCTGCTCGCTGAGTGGCATTTTAGAGACCTGCTTTGGATTCTGCGTCTACTGTGCACAGGAAAAACTACGCCATACACGTTCTTTGGGGTCAGCCCTATTATCCCCACAGCCAACCCTCCAAAGAGCTCCTCACCCTATCTACACAGGGCTGACCAAAACCTGTTCATTCTGCTTTCCATAAATCTCAAATACCTGTGGAGAAAACACAAATTTTCCAACAGTGGCAGAGAGAAAGGAGACAGGCAGCACAAGGTAGGGAGTTAAGATGTAGTCACCATTGCATTTAAAAGGGGCTAAATAAAAGCTCACAGTTTCTATAACATTTTCATCCTAAACAAGAAAAAATACACTGATGTATAATTTTCTCACCTACCATCATGAGAAAAAGAAAAAGGAAAACATTACCTAGAGAGCCAAAGACACATACATGCATACTTAGCTAAGGATATTGACATTGTTCACCCCTTCCGGTCCAAGTGGGCTACTCTGTCCATCACACAGGCACAGGTTTCCTCAAGCAGGATTAGTGGTGCGGGGGTACTAGGGATTGAACACAGGGCTTTCACACTAAGCCACATTTCCAGTGTATCTTTATTACGATGAGGTCTTATTTAGTCACTAAATGACTTAGCCTGAGCTCAAACTTGCAATCCTCTTGCCTCAGGTCTAGAAATGCTAGGATTAGGAGCGTGCACTACCACAGCCAGCTAGCTTTTTCTTTTAGAAAGAATGATTGTACACGATAGTTCTTTTCTTGGCTTGGTAAAAAGAAACCCACTTGGGAGGGCGTAATGGTTTCTCTCCTGTAAATGGAGATACTTGGGAGACTGAGGCAGCACTTTGAGGCAACTAGTGAGATTGGGCAACTAGTGACATTCTGCCATAAAGTAAATAAGGAAGCAAACAGTGGGGGCATAGCTCAGCATTCCCTGGCTTCAGTCCCCAGGAGATAAAGACACTAACAGAGAGAAACACACCTGTTTGTACACCCCACCCCACACACCCCATGAAAAAACCATCTCTGGTACAGGATGAAAAACTCAAGAAAAACACAGAACTAAAAACCTATGGTTCTTATTGCTGTTTCCTAAAACCTACCCAAGTCAAAGAAAAGCAATGGCACACATGAACATGGCACTTGTTACCTGAGTGACAGCTTTCTGCAGCAAAATAAAATTTCATTAACGCAAGAATGCTTTAGCAATATAATTCAACACTTGTTATATATAAGCATCATCTAAAAAACCTAATGGCTTCAATTTGTGGGTTGGAAAATAAGATCAAGTTAGTTGAAGTTACACCAGTCCTCGCTAGAGACTTTTTGAAAGAAAGAAATCACGAATATAAAAATTTCCTCATTGCCCCAATTCTTTCCTCCTTCCCTCTTTCCCCAAATGTAGCCAAGACATATATACAGTAACTGGTGACCCCACAAAGATACGCACACCAAGAGTAAGTGTTCAAAGAACCATTAGCCACTGCTATCATTCTTAAAAGAATAATCTGTCTTTTCAAAGCAAATACATACATCTTCACTATGGATTTCTGGGATTCAGTCTTTTCCCCCAGAAATTCTAAATGCCAAAAGGGAATGCAAACAGTGAATCTCAAAATATTCTCTTCCCAGAGAAGAAGGCCATACCAGGAAGCAATTCCAGTCTGGGAACCAGCACCATGTGCGGGCCGCCGCCTGACTGCAACTGCCAGGCCCCAGCCCTTCTGGTGCATGGGCTGGCAAACAAGAAGTACCAATCCCCAGACACTCCCCCCCCACCCCCGGCTGTAAGTGACAGGCTTATCCCGAGAAACAGGCTGTGATTATAGCTATGGAGGTGAAATGCAGTTGGATGCCTGTGGTGCTTTGTTGTTTCACTAGCATTGCAGGTCTAGAACCAAAGGTTTGATCATGGGTTTAGAGGATAGCAGCGGGGAGGGGGGGGGCGGGGGGGCCTCCTTCTGAGGGTTGCAGTCACTGTTGATTCCTTATGGTCCTGTTTTGAAGTCCTATATTGTTTTCATTGTTTTGTTAAGTTGAGTCTTCTTATCTTTTGTTTTGTTTATGTTGAATCTAATTGCAGGAGCAGCTCATTCGAAGATGGCAAGGTATATTATGGTAGCAATTTTGGATTTGCTATTGGCTTGTTTTGAAGTCTTTTATTGCATTCATTGTTTTGTTTTTATTGTTTCTATTCTATTCTGCTATTTTAATTTTTGCTATATCTGAAGTTATCTGAGCTATTTTTAAGACATCAAAAGGCATTATCGTAACTATTGTTGATTTTGTAATTTTTTAAAGTCCTGTATCTCTTACATTGCTTTTTAAAATTTTTTTGTTTTATCCTCTTTAAAATAAATAAATAAATACATAGATACATAAATAAATAAAACATTCTCTTCCCAGCCAGGTGTGGTGTTGCACAACTGTTAATTCTTGCACTTGGGAAGCTGGGGCAGGAGGATTGTGAGTTTAAGGCCATCCTGGGCTATGTGGCAAGATCCTGTCTCAGAAATAAACAAACACACTCTCCTATATCTCTAGGATATACAAGCAATGGAAGACTCACAGGGAAAAACAACAGACAACTACCTACCCAATGCCTGCAATCACATTTCAAAACTATCCATGTTAGTTGATATTGGAGCTTGACTCTTCCTTTGCAGAGAGAGCAAGAACCTGTCAATTTATTAGAAAGATGGACACATCTTAGCACCTATCTCAACAGTACAATGACCATGTTCCAGGAAGCCAGGTTCTAAGTCATGCGCTCCACTTTGGAATGCAGGGGTGATGCCAAATTCCCTCAACAGCAAAGAGAGTCAAAACAAATGTTCTTCAAAGCCTGATACTTCTAAAAGTTATGATTTTGCATTTTGTATTACTATGCTATGAAAATAGAGGAAATGCACACCCTCCTAACACCACCTGTTGGAAGTCTGCAAAGGCCTCCGCAGCCGCCGCCACCACCACCGCCGCGGCCGCCTCCTCCTCCTCCTCCTCCTCCTCCTCCTGGATGCAGTCAAGGCCACACTAGAAGAGCTTCAAACCCAGTACAGCCCCTATGTGTTTCACTAGTAGGATGTGACCATAACAAAAAAGATGCTACCGTCAACTCTTTAAAAATTCAGTAAGACAATTATTTGATACAGTAATCATTAAAGATTTGCAATGACTAAGTTTGCTTGAAGCTAAACCTGAACCCTTATATTTTTTCTTTCCATGCTCCTGAAGATTTCAAGGTGAATAATTGTTTGTGCTCAGCAGCCAAGACAACACAACTGTCCCTTGCTAAGGGGAAGTCAAAAGCACTGTCGGCTGACATTAGTTAGAAACAGAGCCCCTCCAAGAAAATGAAGTTACTCACGGTGCCCCTATGCTGACAAGATTTCAGGCATAAACGGTAAGGGAGGTAGAGAGGAGAGGATCGATCCCATGGCTATGAGAGTGGGTGACAATCTCCAACCTCAGATGTGAAGAAGAAATCTGCTCTCCAAACAGAGGTGAAAGTTAATGTCAGACACATGAAGATGCGCTTGCATTGAGGGGACCAGACGGTGTTATAGCACACTCTGATGTACGTACCAGGGTGATGGTTTGACTTACAACACCGTTGCAGTCCCTCTTGTGAGGATTCATTTTTCAAATTGGAATAGGGGAAAGCTTTCTTGTGGTGTATGTGCAATCACTACTGGAACACTCGCACAAATGTTTTTTAAAAACAGTAGCATAGTATACAAAGTCCAGTGCACTCAAATATCCATCTCATGTGTGCTTATTAACTATACTCAGAGCAAATCTAATGGCATCTGACATACAAGAGATGCGGGCTGAGACAATGGGAATGGGACTGAATACATTCAGCACATTGTGGGCTATTTTATAGACTTTTCGCGATGAAGCAAAATAAACTAAGGATATGAGCTATGAATCTAAAATTTCAAAACACAAAAGTCAGTAAGTCTCAACAAATAGCTAGTCTTTTCCTCCTAAATTTTCTGCTACTCTAAAGTTTTACAGATGCATATCTAAATTGTTTCCCAAAAGTAACTGTAATTTTGCAAAGTGAGTCAACAAAGAACAGACCAAACAACTCCCTCCTCCATCTCACAAAGAGTCTAACAAAAAGTCCCCAAAGATAGTAACACAGTAAAACATCAAACATGATGTGAAAAAGGAAAAATAACGAGAGAGAGAGAGAGAGAGAGAGAGAGAGAGAGAGAGAGAGAGAGAGAGAGAGAGAGAGAGAAAATAGGGCCAATACCAGCAAAGGGTTTTCTAAATAGCCAGTTAAAACCATCATTACGTAATGTTGTTGCCAATGACCTTGAAACCACAACAGCACATAAAACTAACTAGTCAACTTCCTTACCAAACTATCTTAGGTTTATTTAAGAAAGTGACAAAAATAATTACTGGTAAGCTTGGGGAAAAAAATGATTATCAACTTGGTTAAAAGCCAGTTTATCTAAAAGACACAATGAAAATTCTGCTTTCCTACTAAGGAGAAACAATTTCAAAAATACCGTATTTCATTCTTCATACTTTTTACAGACAACTGTTCAGAAGATGGCAAAGCACCATCTGATATCCCACCAGCATTAATGTTGAGTACCTAAGAATAAAGTTAACAAAAACCGCTAACTTTTTGGCCAATTGTTATGGCAGGAACACCATTTTGATCAGTCCATAGCGCTTTCTATTAATTCATTTTTAATTATTATGACTGGACAATACTTAGGACTCCTGTAACTTTGACTCCTCTACAAAGATCAAGACTATATGAGTGGGCCCACGTTTCTTCCCACATGGCATAAACTGGCACCTGAGTTTGCCATCCCTGGTTAATTATTGTACCAGTACTTCCAGCCTTGGGTACTAACCTTTTCCTCGACGGCCCTTCTTCAAAATCTGAAGAGCTAACATCGTTGCTAGTTGAGGACACCTGGGATGCATCGTCCTTCTCATTCTCTGACTGTTCTGACGCTGGTCCTAATCCCTTAGACTGGTCATTACCAAGGAGCCCTACAGGTGAGAAAAGGGGACAAACACTTAAATACATCAAATCAGGAAGCAGCACTTTACCACAGTTACTTCTACGTGTTTGGCTGACAAGACTGTGGGTACAAGAGAAATTTTCAAGTACACACACCTTTGGGATGGGCAGAGAGCAATAAAGCTGCACCCTATTTTAGGTCTTTTAGGAGAGTGAAAAGCCAAACAAGGAAGCAATTTTAACAGTAGGATAGCCAAGCAGAAATTTGGAATTGAGTGATATGTATAATTTAGGGTTCTATTTTAATATATGTAAACATCTTCTGCGCCTAAAGAGTGGAAAGGAGTATCAATTATTATCAAGTCAAACTAGTTATTTCTGAATGTTAAACATTTATTCCACAGATACTGAAATCTTCTTTGGAATTTCCTTCAGGAAATAGTATGTGCCACACAATAAACATTATCATGTAGCTTCATCTTAGACATTACTAGAAATCCTAATACACACTATTTTGTCTTTGTAACCATCCATTACTTTAGATTGCAACCAAATTTGCCATAGGTCTTCTCAAAGGCTAAGGACTCTATGATCTAACAGTTTCTACCTTTGGTAGCAATGGATATTCTTCCAGGGACAAAAATGAGGACCCTAGGGGTACAGGCTGCTGGCCCTCAGGGGGCTCCAGCAGCAATGATATGGAACTGCTAAGTGAGCAGCACTCTTTCAACAAACAAGCCAAGGCCGAGCTAGTAACAGCTGAATAAAAGCCCCATTGTCTACTGTTCAGCTCTCTTTGAATCTACAGATATAATAGGTTTTATCAGTGAGAGGATTCTGCTACATTGGCTTCCCTGAGCAACAGTGTAGTCACCAGCTTTGTGGGTTTTAGGAACCGGGTGGCACTGCTTGGCACAATACCTACAGTTTCATGGGATAAGTATTTGACCTTGAAGCCAAAAGTACAAGATGACTCCTTGCCCTTTTTTTTTTTTTTTTTTTTTTTTTTTTGGTGGCTTGTCCAACATTTCTACCAATTTTAGAAACACTTCACTCCATTATTAAATAGTACCACCTGAATGAAGGGTGATTCCTGATGATCTAAAAACTTTGAAGAACATAGTATTCTATATACAGCATGTGCCAGCATGTTCAAAAAGAGTACAGGACAACTAAGCCACAAAGCCCTGGGGCCTGCTCTGTTTATCTGTACAGTGCCCTACTTATTTTTTTTTAAACATCATTTCAGAGAATGAGTAATAACCCAAGGTTAGGAATTTAAACAATGTAGTACACAAAAATGGCCATTCATGGCTATTCACCTATACAAATGAGGCTTTAACTTTTGTAACTATTATAGTATGACACTGACAAAAAATTTCCCAAAGAATTGTGGCAAGTTTGCACTGTGAAACAAAAAAGAAAAATAAGAGGCTCAACAGTACAGAAACCTAAGAACTCTAGGCTAGAAGTACAGGCAACATTGCCGAGAAAAGAGCTGTACTATGCATCAGAGGAACCGCTGGTGTGCAGTTATCAAAAACCTGAAATAGAGCTAGTCCACATAAGGAAATGCATTTTAAATTTTATAAAACTTCAATTTTATAAATGAATTATAGTTCAACAGCACTGGCCACTGGAGAGATGCAAATTAAAACAACACTGAGATTTCACCTCATCCCAGAAAGAATGGCCAGTATTAAGAAATCAACCAATAACAAATGCTGGAGGGGCTGTGGGGGAAAAGGGAACCCTTCTCCATTGTTGGTGGGAATACAGATTGGTGCAACCACTGTGGAAATCAGTGTGGCAATTCCTGAAAAACCTATGATTAGAGGTCCCATTCCCCTTCTGGGTATCTTCCCAAAAGAATTAAAAACATACCACAATGATATATTTTCACCCATGTTTATAACAGCACACTTTATAATAGCCAGATCTTGGAAACAACTTAAATGCCCACCAACTGAGGAATGGATAAAAAAGATAATGGTGTTTCTCTATAATGGAATACTATTTAGCAGGAAAAAATGATGGGCTGGACATTTTATAGGTAAATGGATGTGCCTTGAAAACATTCTTATTAGTGAAATAAATGTCACATAATCATCACATTGTTTCATTAGTATGATAAGGAAAAAACATGTATTTTGTCCCAGAGAGAATGACTTCAGCCAAGCAACAACTCAGGCCCCACCCGCCTTCACTTTAACCCACTGTGAGCCATTTTGAGTTGACTTTTGGATGTTTTAAGAAATTTTTTGATGTGCTATATAAGGTTTGGGTTTTTTGCATGTGGGTATCCAGTTGTTCCAGTAATTTATTGAGGGTACAATCCTTTCTCCACTTAATTGCTTTTGCATCTTTGCCAGAAATCAAATGTCTCTTATGTGGGCATCTATTTTGGGACTTTATATTGGTACTTTGGTGGTTTATCTATCTTGATATCAATGCAGTTTTGTCTTGATTGGTGTTGCTTTGTGATAAGATGTGGGACTGGGGAGGGTTGGAGCTCTAATTTTGTTCCTTTACTAAAGTTTAGACTATTCTGAGTCGTTTTTATTTTTATAAAAATGTAAGAATCAAAATGTTAATTTATATGAAAAACGATGTTGATAGTTTGATAAGGGATTGTGTTTTCTGATCTTTATTTTCTTTTATACATTTTCAGTTTCATTCTTTTATTTTTAGTTAAAAAATAATGAACTGTATGTAGTAATTCATTAATTTTATACTATTAACTGTGTAAGTATTTCACATGTACTAGGTCAAATACATTAAAATTAATTTCCCCTGCTTATTTTAATTTCTCTGACTGTAGCTCTCAAAAAGTAAAAGTGTTTGCGACTTAATTAGTATTTCTACTTATCAGCAGTACTTTAGAGATGTGACACAGAGCTGAAAGGGGGGACCCCCAAATACAAACAATACTTTCAGCACAAGTTAGAAACGGATCCAGGACATAATTTATGACCCCCCAAAAAAGATGCATTTTAAATGCATCTTATACTTATTTTTCTTAACATCTACTATATTGCCAGGAGACGTACGCATAATCCAATAAAATCTAAATTCTCATGAGAGGAAAGAGACAAACAGTTGCATATTTGGATCATCTAGCATTGTGTGCAAGAAGAAATGTCATGTGTGCTTAGCAAGGACCAAGCATTAGGGGAAGACTACTGCATATAAATCAATACCAGATACCAAGACCAAATGTCAGCAATACAAAGATCAGCAAAAGACAGAATTTCCAATGTGCTTAAAACACAAAAACAGGATAGTAGAGAAGCAAAAGTTGGAAGAAAAAGATCTTGCAAAGCTATGTTCAAATCAGGAAGGGAAGGGAAGGGAAGGGAAGGGAAGGAAAGGAAAGGAAAGGAAAGGAAAGGAAAGGAAAGGAAAGGAAAGGAAAGGAAAGGAAAGGAAAGGGGAAAGGAAGAAGGAAAAAGGGGAAGGGGAAATGGGATATGCTGTTAGGTGAAGATGGGCAGAAATGCCCCTCTGCCCTTTGGTACATAAGACCCTAAGGACTTGCTGAGTAAGCACTCAATGAGCAAACGAAGCACTTAGTAGACTACAGTGAGAAAGGTAAGCTACTGGATTGACAGCTTTAATCTTGTCCTTACAGAAAAGAAGTAAAGAACAAGTTGTTTCTCCAACTTGAGCATGCATGAGAATCATCAAGAAGACCTTTTTCTAGCTAAAATTCCCAGGCAATACCAAAGCTGGTTGGGGGTGCAGACCCTGAGAAACAAACACTCCTGCAAGAAAGTGTACTATGGTGAGAAGATCTACACCTATTTGCCCTAGGAACTAGAAAGCTGCAGGCCAAGTGAGGATTAACCCAGGCAGCTGATGATGATTGTACTGTATCAATGAGAACTTTCAGGGTAGCACCCATAGGCTAACTGACAGCAGGAGCATCTGTCCATCTTTTACCAAAAGTCTTGTGAAAGCACGGTCTGGTTTGTAAAACTTGTCAGCAAGGTTGTAAGAGTCTGTCAATATGATAAACACAGATTCAAAAACTAGCAGGTTGGAGAAAATGTTCATGTTTAAAGTGGGTGAGGGGGAGAGACCTTATAATGCTTCCAAAACAAGTAAGTACAAACTCAGGAAAACTGCATGAATAGATCTTATATGAAAATGAAAACTACCTGGGAATTTTAGTTGGCTTTATTATGAACTCAGTGTAATGAGCTCAAAGAGATGAAGCCACTCTGATTCCAAGGCACAACTGAGCCACATGAAATGGCTTAACAATAGTGACTCCCTTGTCCTCTTGCCTTCCTTAGAGTGGAACCCTCAGCACCTACCACACTGCACTCCACCCATTCCAAGGAAGAACAGTGAGTGATGACCTGAACAAGGGTGCTGCCTCAATCAGTCACTCTCCAGATTCCTAACACAGGGCCCATACAAAGAGTTAATTGCCTGTTCGCAAATTAAAGGGCTGTTGCTTTCCCTGGCCTTTACATAGGGGCAGGATTGACTTTGTTTTGCAAAGGATCAACTTCTCTATCTGAGCACTCTCATTCTTTATATATTAGCCTGGAGCAGGGGGAAAATTATATTTTTACCTCACTAGTCTACATGGTTGGATAAACCAGGGCTTTTTACTTTTCTCAGATCCACTCCCCTTTCTCACATCTCTATTATTCTTTCTCACGTTAATTTTTTTTATTTCCATTTTGAATGTTTTAAACCAAATCATACAGCCTGCCCAATCTAGGAGAGCTGGGTCAGCAAGATGGAAGATGGTGCCACAGGGCAGAATGGCCATTATTACAGCAATGAAGGAACTAATGTGCACTGCCTTTTCTTTGCCTTAAAACAGGTCTGCCACCAGCTTTTTAAATTATTATTTTTAGTCAACAAGAAATAATGAAATGGCATCCCCTCCTTCACATACTCAAAACCATTTTTTATTTTTCCAACCCTCCCTGAACCCACACAAACCTTTGTTGGGAAGAGGAGGTTAAACAGAGGAAATTGAACGGCCCAAAGATTCCATCTCTTCACATTAGCATTTGTTCTCCTCTATTAATATTCAGTAGGTTGAACTTAAATTAAACCACGTCTATTGTCTTTCACAAAAGCAATAAATATGAGCTGAAAATTTCAAATCACTGCAGTAAAGACAGCTTGGGGACAGTGCTTGCAACCGCAGCTAGACAACATCAGTTGACAAGAGCAGTGTGTCATGTCCAGGATACACCACTCAACCACCACAATGCAGCACCCAAGAAATCATATACACCAGAACCCTGTCACCAGAGGTTCAGCAAATGCAGAAGCTATTTATGCCATTTCCCAAACTGGCAACAAATGAAAAAGACTTCCAAGAGCTGCACAAGGAAATGCAAGAGAACAGGCAGGCTTCTTTTGGAATCTGCAATGACAAAAGAAAGGGGCAGTAAGATTTCCTGTTGCTGACTGGAGGTACTAGATGCATGATTACCTCACTGCTGCTTTTCCTTGGACAAGGCTAGGAAAACTGAAACACAACTTAGGCCAAAGATTCCTTCTCTAAGGAACTTCTAAGCAGCTGATGAGAACTCTGGATGTCAAAATACAAATATGCCAGGCAGTTGTAACACCTGAAAGGGGGTAGGGGGAAGGGGAGGGGAACAGGGCATGTAGCCCTGTATTTTATATAATGCTCTGGGTACAGTCATCACTGGTGCTCTCCATCAGCTACACATATATGATAGAGTACAAACCAAAGGAAAACCCCATGTCTCTCATTCCACAAAACCAATGCCAATCAAAAAAAGGGTTAAAGAGAAAAGAAAAACAAGGAAGGCTTTGAAGCTATTCCAGTGCTTCGCAAACATCTGGAGCACACCAAACTTATTAGCATATTAGGGAGAGTCAATGTATTTGGCTTTGTTGTGGAAGCCATGTACAAAAGGTGATTCCGTGTTACAGAGCCAATGCCGTCTGTCACCCTGTCACTGTGAGACAAGGTATCACATTACATATTAAACAGACAAGCATCCAAAGAAGGCTTTCATTTTCTGCAACAATTTCTCAGTGTGTGTGTTTGTGTGTGTGCATGTGTGGGTGCAAGCACATGCAGCGCTGAGTGGGGAGGAAAATGACAAAAAGCAGGCCCTCTTGCTTGAGACCCTCTCTGAGGTAATCAGAATGCATGCTTTGCCGCCATTACTAGTGAAAAATAAAAACCCTGTGTTCACTCAGACTTTGAAAGAAAAATTGGATTGTCTGCTTTTCAAACAGTGTAGGGCATTCTGATCCCGGACCAGCATCCTGGGGCCAACAGGAATGTGGAAATTAACCCCCATCCTACACACTCGGGTCACAGTGATGCCTCTAACACAGCTCAGGGTCCAGGATGAGAGGGGACAGGGCAGAGGTCTGCAGAGCGCCGTGCAGGCCCAGCCACTGACACGGTCACCAGATCAACCCACTGATATGGTCAGCAACAAATGACCATGAGGTAGAACATCAATGGCTCACTTTCGGTAAATGAGACACAAATAAAAATGGTTTCATACCTCCAACTGAGGGAAATAATGATCCTTTTTGATAATGGGCCCTCAGCAGTCCAGGGCTTCCCTTTGTCTCCTTACAATCGGTTATGGAGATGCCCACTGCAGTCAAGAAAATGTAATCAACCTCCTCTCTGCCCATGATGCCCCCCAAAAGAAACAAACTACAGAGGAAAACACAGATTTTGTTCATTTATGTCAACTCCCAAAATATACAAGTAGATATAAATACTGATTTACAGTCACCCCACAGGAACCCTCTGACCATCAGCACTCTCTGTCCCAAAGCCATTCTTTGGCAATCTAATTATCCTATGCATACACAGCTTTTTGATAAGAGGTGTCAGATTAAAAAAAAAAAAAACTGACATGGTGTTCATTAACACTGAAACCTTGGGCCACCGGGTAGGCCAGGAAATGTCTGACCCTATTTTCAGAATCAAGCAAGAAACAGGCCTGCGATCCTGGAGCCCACAAACCATTTCTTTGCCTTAAACCATGAGGAAGAAACCCGGCAAAGTTGCATAGAGGAAAAGGTGAGCAGATTACTGTCATTTCTCAGAGGCCCTGTTCTGCCTGTCTAGTCCCCTGTCCCCCAGTGCATGACTAACACCCAAAGACAATTATGCCCTCCCATCCCCACTTCCTAAGCAATACTCATAAGAGAAAATACTCCTCTCTCAAGGACAGACTCTTAACAAAAACAGTAACAATAAACAGCAGAGCTTTCACATGACATTCACACAGCCAAAAAACAAACCAAACAAACAAATAAATCTCAGTGGGAAGGAGCCATGATCCTCAAGAAAGATTTCCAGACCAGCCTGCGAGTTTCTCTACTCCATAATCACAAACATGAGTATCCTGCACTTCTCCTTTTGGCTTAACTTCTCACTTCTTCAGGTCAAGGTTTGTACTCCCTACACTCTTCCCTCTTTCTTTCATTTCCATGCTTAACACGACACACATGGACACATGGCGACAGAGCAAATACAGTTCAAAGAACACTGGCTATATTTTAAGCACCTCTTATGTTCCTCAATGATAGTAAGTTCTACCTCTGCATCTCATCACCAAAACTCTATACCACCCCAGGCTGCAGCTGTTCCACACAATCCACGTCCTCAATACCCTTCTGATTCGCACTGACAAACCTATGCCTACCAGGCTGGCACCAAGTAACCACCAAAAGCGTGCATCTTTGGACTTTCCAGTTAATTAAAAAGAGCTGCCCAACACGGTGGCTCAAGGCTGACTACCTCAGGAGGTCAAAAGATGCCTTCCCGGTTCTGACAAAAAGTTCATGAAAGGCAAAATTGGGCTTAGGCTGGTGTGGAAAACAAGCTGTAGAACAATGGCATCAGCACAGAGCACAAGAGAGAAGCACCTCTGAGGTACAGGTAAACACAAGAGTGGTAAGTACAGGTAAACATAAGAGTGAATTTTCTTTTAAAAAAAAGAAAAATTAGATAAATGAGACGAATGTGTTCTTTTGTTCACATAAATTAGCATGCCAAAACTTGATTTTATATATCATGGAGCCTGCATGTCTCACAGAGAGATTTCCATATACATAGCATGCTGACAGATAGCTAATGATATTCTACCTTTAGGTAATTATAACCTGTGCTTGTGTTTAGGTCTTTAAAGCTTAGCATCGTTCAAGTCACCCCACAAATGTACGTTTTCAAATGAAGCCAGCTCTCTAGATTTTAGCAAAGGTCTCTAAAAATAGGCAAAGATGGCTTTCACTCCAATCAACAAGCACATAAAGTTAGCAGTTTGTGACCTAATCTGTGATGATACACAGGCAAAATTCCACATACTTTATGTCTTGCCCAACACCGTAATTTATGGATAAATTACGAGCAGAACCTTTTTACCCTGAAACCTGAGTGGTTGCTTTTATGATCCAAAAGGCCCTGCAGGAAGTTCTAAATTAATGTTTATCTGTACAAGGACTGGGAGAAACTGCAGTTCTCCCCTATTTCTTTATTAAGTCACTTGCATACAAACAAATTAACTACTGACCCACTTTTCAGATGAATATACTAACAGGATCAAGTGATCCACTCAAAGACCAAACAAAGTCTGCTGCAGGAAACAAGTTCAGAGAGGCCTTGCAGAGGGCGAAGTCTTGCCAACGCTTAGGTACAATGGAAGCAGACAGAAGGCAGAACTAGAGGAATGTGGTAGCCATGAATCTGCAAAGGTCTGAGGCACCCAAAACTGATGGCGCCTAACACTCATCTGAGTTTATACAGTGATGCAAATACAGACTGATACACAAAAATATGGAAGAAGGAAGAGCACTCCACGTTCAAGGCATTCAGGTCCAACCAAGAATTACCTGAGGCCTCAGGATCCATTTACATGCCTCAGTTTCCTCAGTCTTCTGAGGGAAAGAGAGAAGAGGAGGTAAAGGATTAGGGAAAATGAAACCAAACATGCTGTTTAGAAAGGAAACCAGAGCGAGGGTGAGGATGGACTAATTAAACAAACATCTATTTTTAAATGCTAGGAAATGATCACATAAAATAAAGGGATCAGCTATAGCTGGATGGCATTCAGTCCCTCGAGAAACGTCTACATTCATACGAGCCTGGCTAAAACTGCAGATTTGGCCAAAATGGTCAACAGAGCTTAATGCTTTAAGAGCGACATTAATTCTCTCTTGTAAATTTCCACAGTGCCTTTGCAGGAGCCACCATTGCCCCTAGGGAGGCTATCAGAGCCAAAAGAATATTAATATTACACAAATCTCCACACTTTTTATATACTACTCACATCTACACACACATATAGCACCTTGCCATCCATAATGGATTTAATCAGGACCCCAGCAAGGAAACCCACAAAGGCCTATTTCTCCAACAAAGCCATACCAGCCTGAAACAAATCTCGAGCTATTTGGTTTTTATTTTATTCATAGGAACAGACCTTCTATCCCAGGTTCCTCAAGATAAGCCACCAAAAACTGCACCTGACAGACCCGTGGAGCAGCCATCCTCAGAGCCGGATCATTGCAGAGAGACACAGAGGAAGAAGGACAGAGGGAGGGAGGGAGGAGGGAGGAGGGAGAAGAGCGCAGTGAGGCAGGCTCCGGAGCACTTGTCAACAATCCTCCCCTGTACGTAATAAGCAAGCGGCGGTGCAGATTCGCGCGGCAATAGGACGGCCAGGCAGCGATGGGGCCAAGGGGGAGGGGAGACTGCCGCGAGAAGGTTATTTATGTGCCTGGGAGGGAATCGAACACCGAAGAGGAGGGGTCTCTGCCTGGCTTCCCACCCCCCACTTTCCCAGCTTGATAAATTAAAATGAGAAAAAGCAAAAGAGCAGACCGACCGGATTTGCATCCTGCCATTTCCCCAACCTGCAATGCAGAAAAAATCCAAGTTACAGATTTTTCTAGCACGAGGGGAGGAGGGAAGGCGACACCTTGCTGGAGGACAGTCACAGTTTAATTGTCCACACTTCTGTGTCCCGCGGCCTGTCAGATATTGCGCTTCCCCACTCTACTCCCCGCCCACACCCTACCCCTAATGACAGCAGGATCCAGGGCACAGTTTCAATGGCATCTCTTTTTAATATCATAATCTGTGTCATTCAGCACTTGCGTTTTATTTATTTTTATTTGTTTTTTTGGCTGGGAAACCTGGGCAGCTCTCCAGACAGACTGCAGAAATCTCTCTCCACTGGCTCCTCCTCCAGCCCATCCTCCCCCTTCCTCTGCAATTCCAGCCTCCACCAAGCTTCATTACTTAGGAAGGCAGCCGGGCAGGCAGAGCCTAGGAGCAGGCCACTGGCCGCCCAGCCAGGCCCCTCCCCGTGGCACATAAATTGATCTAATCTAATCAAACAGAAGCTGTTTTCCCTCATTGTTTCTTGAGGATCTTTCACAAAACAGGCTCTGTGGCCTGGCAGCTGCTGTGAGGGGTGGAAAAGGCAGGCGTCCAATTGGCCTCAGATAACTGGAGCACACATCTCTTTTTTGATTTTTCAAGTCCATTCTTTGAAGCTTTTGAAATGCATCTGGCAATGATGATGTGTAAAACACATGGTCTAAAACACTAGTCACAAGCTTTCCTTTATGCCACTGGGGGGTGAAGGGGATGGTGGCCGAGCCCTCTGTGAAGCCACAGGGCACTGGAAGTTTGCCTCCAAGATTGACCCAAGGTAACCAGGAAACTCATTACTAATACTTTTGGTTGGTTGTTTCCGGGTTGCTAGTTCATCTCAAGAGCCCTTTTGGAATTCTAATACTTCAAACGCATTAACTCACTTCAATCTTGGAAAACCTTGAAGCAGATGCTAACTTTGCTTCATACTAATGTCACCTGGCTAGGCATTAAAGAGACTGGTGACTATTTATTCTGTCCATCACGATGAGCTCCTTTTCCTAAATCCCCATGCCAGGTATTGTCTGACAAAACAGTATCAAGATATAGCAGACACATATGTCAATACGGTACACACACCCCCCGCCCAGCTTACAAGGCAGAATTACGGATGGGGCCTTGGGGTTATGGTGTACAATCTCCCCACCTGGCTGATGAGGGACTTGGGGCTTTAAAGCCAGTTTGCTTCTTAACAAAGATCACAGAGCTAGTGATCTGCCTCTCGACAGATGGGGTGCTCAAAGAGTCTTGAGTCCTGGGGTTGCCCTGTGGGCCTACCCAGCAGACTGTAGAACTAGTGCTGCTCTCCAGGGCAAAATGGTCCCAAGATGCTGAGCAAGTGTGTGGCATGAGCCACGTGAGTCACACATAGTCAAATAAAGGGCAGTTAGGAGACAAATGTTTGGCTTCTTTCCCCTTGGTTGAGACAGGTCTTTTGGTTCCTTCGACAATGAAAAAAACACTCAAAGCAGAGAATAATAGGGAAGGAGGTAGCAAGGAAGCAGCTATTTTGATATATGCTAATCCTGAAGGAAATGCTAATAAGAAAGTCGAAACCTGGGACATAATGATGTTTGAGACCATGTAGGGATGGGTGGCTGGTTCTCCTCAACACCCCCAGCTCCTGCACTCCATCGATGAACCTGAGTGAGCATTAGCAACAAGCCCTTCTGCCCTTTTCTACTACCACTGCTTCGTCCTCTTCACACAAACGAAAGAGAAAGCAGGTTTTAAAAACATGAAACAAAGGTGGTCATCATCAGTCTTGGTGTAGATGTGGGCTCAGGAAAAGACTTCAAAAACCTTTACTTATGAACACCAACAGGTCTCCCACTATTTAGATAAGTGTTCTCACTTAATAAAGAGGAAACACACACCGTACCAGATTAGACCAGTAACATCCTCTGGCATGCAAAGAATAAAAATAGGAACTACATTCAACTTAGGAATCACAACACAACTCTCACTGTTTACATATCTAAAATGGGAAAGGGCAGAAAAATTGGGGAAGAGCTGAGCACTTGGCAAAGGCCTGTAATCCCAGCACTCAGGAGGCCGAGGCAGGAGGATATATCTGTGAGTTTGAGGCCAACCTGGGCAATACAGTGAGTCCCACCAGGCCAGCCTCAACTGTGTAGGGAGACACTGTCTCCAAATGAAGAAAGTTGAGGAGGAATTTTTGTTGGTTCCAATTTTATGTGAGCAGTACGAACATCTAATTTTTGATATTCAGATGTCAGAACACATTACAAATCATATCAAACTCCCCAAATATGGTCAACTTTAGTCTTCTTTCCCACTTTTTATTTATAAAAACTCTCACTCTGCCACAAACTTAATTACTAAAATGTTACCTAAAACCACTGCCTATGAGCTCCCCTCTATCCCATTTCATTGATTTTTTTAAGTTACAGAACATACTCATACCTCTAAAGTCCAAACTATTTCACTGTTTGATTATAAACTTTATCAAAAAAGTTTATTACAGCAGGACTTGGGTTTTCCTTTTTCCAAGGAGACATCAGATTCCTGAAATCCAGCCATGATTTTGCCTGTGTCATTCATGTTCATTGTTATGCAATGGAGTATTTACAATCCACAACTGATGAATTTCGACTAGGTCACATTTATTTTGTTCCTTTGTTCAAGGGCGTCTCAACTGTTCTGTGTATTCCCGTTCTCCAATTCCTTTGCTGGTCTCCTTTCTAAAAAACATGGATTCAGTTTCTCCCAGATACATACCGAGTAGTGAATTTAGTGGAAATCCTTGGATATGAAAATGTTCAGATTTGTAAGATGAATGCCAAATTAGTTTCCAAAGCAGGAAATAAGTTATTACCTATGTACCAGTAAAGATGTCACTGTGACCTCTTATACATCTACACAAAGACCTGAACACTGAACTCAAAGTGCTATTTCAGAAGAGGTCAAATTTTCACAAAGAATCTCATATCCAAAGAAATTCTGTGCAGCCAGCCAGACACATGGCTGCCTTCCACCTAATTATCGCCTACACCCCAGGATGTCTGAGGACATATTTTGTCTCTTCCACAACCAATCATATACCTGAGCATAACCACTTCATTATCACCAACTTGGGGGAATTCCAACAAACCTACCAGATGCACTTTAGCATTTCTAAAATGTGTAGGAGCAAATTGCAGCCTAGTATTTTGCTAAAACTAACTCATGTATGTCTTACTTAAATTTGGAGATCTAAAATACCCTGTGTTGCCTCACAAGTATAAAACCTGTTTAATTCACGCATCCGTCAAAAATTCAGCACATTTTTTGAGGCTTGCTCCCCCCATTCCAAGGAAAGGCATGCTTTAGAAACATGTCACATCGTTACATACTGCAAACATATATATTTTTTTAAAAAAAAAAATCTAAAAACTTGTGTGTTTAGATCAAGGAGGTCTTATAATCTACCTCTGCCTCCAAAAGCTCTTAAACCTCTTTCTACCCGTGTAAGTAATACCATACCGAAGTGTTGCCTTACCACTGGAATTCTGTGAAATTGACAAGAAATTCCCACTCAATTGCTGATTATGAAAAGACAGGGGAAATAATGTGGGTTTCCCTGTAAGGAAGTGGAACAGTACATGCAATAGTAGAGTCTGGAATTTTCATATAAGAAATAAATACTTTTAATGCTAACCCTGCATTAGCCACAGATAGTCCTCCATATACGGAGCCAATCAACTGTAGATTAAATATATTTTGAGGGAAAAAAATTTGTATCTATACAGAACATGCAGACATTTTTCTCTTGTCAACATTTCTTGTATATGCTGTATAACAGCTATTTAAATAGCACTTAGATTATAATAGATAATAATCAACGCAAAGATGATAAAGTACCAAGGAGAAGCCATGCAGGTTATTACAATCTTTGCAAGGAAAATTCCTTGTATGTGATCTATGATGTCTAGCATAGTCTTTAACACACAAGTCTCCTGCCTCAACCTCCCTAAAAGCTGAAAGTACAGGCGAAAGTTATCATACCCACCTACACCATTTTATAACAAGAAATTTGAGCATCTATGAATGTTTAGATCTGCAGAAGATCTTGAGTAGTCTTTGGGAGATAACTGGCTCTGGGGCCAAGTTACAAGGTATTGATCATATCACCTAGGTTGGGATGAAAGTCGATGGGGGAAGGTGGTCCACCGTGCTAATATTTGACTTTCAAAGACATGATTACAATGTGAACACACTATGGCAGTATAATAATAAATATTACTTGATGGAATTTTACTTAAATAAAAGTTAATACACTGGCATTATACCAAGCGGAATTAGGTACACATGCAGCCTGGCTTGGACTCCTTCCAAGAGGGCTTGATAATTCCTGAAACATCAACAGTGCTGAACTGTGTAATGCATGTGGCTGGCCTGATAACCAATGTGACTTCAGGCCCACACCATACAATTATAAAATAACACCAATAATTACAACAACTTGGTAGGGTGATCCAGATTGGGTGACAAACTAAACTTGGCTGTTCGTGCCAACAAAGCAGCATTACAATTAAACCAGAACATTCCAATTAAAACGCTTTAAGATAATGCTCTGCCATGAGTTTAAAATTAAAAACGTGGTTGATTTGGTAAAGACCTTGTGCGAAGAGCTCTGGTGGGTCAGAGCAGACACGGTGCAACAACGCCTAGGTGGCCACTTGCTGATCCTGGTTTCAATTACCGTCTGCATTACTTTGAGGAGAATTGGAGAAACTGTTTCAGTTTGTGTTTTATAAAATAGAAGGGCAACACCGCTTCTTGCAAATGGTCTATGCTAGATTATGTAAGCATTATATGTATATGAGGACTCCTGTATTTACAAGTGTTCACAGTAACAATTTACTCAACTTTCTTTCAGTTACAGGGTCTCCTGTCCCAGTATGGGGATTAAACCTAGAGCCTCTCACGTAAGCATCCTATCACTACGTGATATCTCACCCTTTTTAAGACAGGATCTTGGTAAGTTGTCTAGGCTGGCCTCAAACTTGTGATCCTCCTGCCCCAGCCTCTCAAGTAGCTAACAGGCATGTCCCACAGGGGGCTTTAGTATAGCATTTTTACTACTGCATAATTAAAATGACTCATTAAGAGATTTTAAAAGGTAAACACAGAAATGATACCAAGTGAAAAATGATCAACGCTTTGGGAATATTTTTAAAATACGACTTTACTTAGAAAGTACAAGGGCAATTTTGCTTGATAAATACTGAAAAAGAGCTGATGGGGTCTCAACTGAAAAGCAGATAATCACCTTGTCAAAGTTCTGCTTCTAACCAAAACCATATTCTCATATGTTGCTAGAATGGTTCTGCGCTGATAATATTTTGCAACAGTCTGTAATTCAGTAATTTCACTTCTAGATATGAATACTAAGGAATTAATGACAGAAGCAAAGTGGGAGGGAGGACAGATTCCCCTGCATCAGTTTCCTGTGCCAGGCAACAGGCTGACTAGCAGCCATACTTTGGTTTTTAAACCCGGTAAAGCCACGTGAAGGAAGACACTGGGGTAACCTGCAGGTGTGATAAATCACACCTTCTCTACTCCCTCAATCCCTGGTGCCTTTGCACACTTTATGCCCTCTCTGGACTATTCTCTCCTCTTTCTGGCCAAACTTCAACAACACACACTACCTGCAGATACTATTTCCACACAAGAAAAGCTAAGGAGGCAATGGTGACCTACTTATCACATCCCTTGGAGAAGAGAATTCAGGCTTACTTTTGTAACCTGCAAAGCCTAGCACCTTGCCTATACCATTTAAGTGACGCACAGTAGTGCTGAAAGAGGAAGTCACTACTCAGTGCCAATTTCAGGGCCTTCAGGAGCTTGGGGATCTTGTTACCCTGGGGGCTGTGCCACAAGGGATTCAAAGGCACCAATCCCCACAATCAGCAAGCTCCTCCTGAAACCAGGCCATTCACAGCTCACATAAACCTACAACTAATCATAGTTTCTTTATATTCATGGGTGACAATTAAGAATTTCAAGAAGTAGAAGATCTAACTTTCAAATTTCATCAAATATTTCATTTTTCATCAAGTAGATGAAAAATCTTGTTTTTTAATGGCAGAGTCTCACACAGTTCGGCCTAGGCTTGAACTCAACATGTAGCCCCGGTTGGCCCAGAATTCGTGGCGATCCTCTTACCTCAAACCCCCAAGTGCTGTGTACGATCAGGCCTGGCTCAAAAATTTTGATGTTGTATTATGAGTGAGATATTTATCCCTTTACTAATTTCAATTGTATAGATGTCAATTTCTCCTACATTTAAAAGCTGTTGTTTGTCTTCCTTGCAGTATATACCTTTTGGATCCTCTAACATAAACCTATTTCTAAAATATTTAGACAAGTTAAATTTTCTAATAATCATCTTTCTTTAAGAAGTGAAATTATCCGAGTTCCAATATACCAGTAATCACTGTTAACAATTTGGTGTGTGTTGCTTTCGGCATTTTCTTTAAAATACTTCATATGCCAGGGGAGACTGAGAACAAAACCACCTATATGGCACTATGCTAGCTAAATATTAGTAAGAATTAGTCACACTAATGGAAATAAATTAATCTAAGAGTGCCCAAAACACTAAAATGGAGTAGGAGGCAGGTGATCAAACCTAGATCCTTGCTAACTGCAGGTCAAGTGCTGTGCCACTGAGTTATATAACCCCAGCCGTCTTAGAGTCTTGCTTAAATTGCCCAGTTTTGTCTGGGGATTTAGCTCAGCAGCATAAGCGCCTGCCTTGCAAGCATGCAGCCTGAGTTCAATCCCTTGTATCAATTTAAAAAAAAAAATTAAATTGCCCAGTCTTGCCTCAAATTGTGACTAACCTCAAACCGTGATTGTCCTGCCTCAGCTTACTAAGCAGTTGGGATTGCAGGTGTATCCACCACATCTGGCTTAAATCTCAGCATTTTTAACTTTGTCAAAATTGTCTCCATATCACGAGCCACAGTGGCTATCTAGAAAGACCTGCTAACAACAACAGTAACCAACAGAGAACACAAACACTATCGAGAAGGATTTCACAACTCATTTCAACATTGCTTTATGCTTATCCTGTCTCCAAAGCTACACTGTGCCATCTGACAATTTCAATCCACATGTAGTTTTCTTTTAAATTAACTAAAACACATAATTCAGTCTCCATCAAACCAGGTAGGTCTCAAAAGTCCAGCAGCACATACAGCTTCTGACTGTCGAACGAGACAACACAATACAGGAAGTTTTGCAACATCGCAGGAAGTTCTACCGGTCAACAATGCGGTTCGTGGCAGGACCCTGAGGCCTCATGTGAAGGCAGCAGCAGTCCCTCTGCTTCCTAACCCATCTCCAAACATGGCAAGTCAGACAGGAAGTAGCTCCTTTTCCAGGGCCAGAGTGAAATAAAATACCACACAGGCAAAACCCCTTCAATCCTGCAGCAGGTGACTCAAGGCTGTGATCAGTCTGACATATGGAAGAGGGAAGAAAGGAAAACAGAGACTAGATTCCTTAAGGAGCCACTAATTATTAACTAAAAACTATATTTAAAAAAAAAAAGAACACCTACTTGCAAATCAATTACCTAAGGGATGATTTTTATTTGGAAGTGGTTTCAAAGGCCATCCTGACGCGGCTTGAGAGTAAATAACAGCCTCAGAGGCCAGCAATCACCACTTACTGCTATTCATGGCTGAACTGCCGCAGACTCGAAAGTAGGCTGAGTGAGGGGCACTTCTGTTTTACTACCTGTGTGCTGTGCTACAGACATGAAGAGGTGTTTCACATGTGCACACATGACTGGACTTGCTACCTTGGCTCCTTCGCCACAGAGGAAAGGGGAAGTAGGAGGAGACATCTGCTCCAGGAGGACACTCTTCCACACTCCCCACAAACGTCCAAGTATTTCCCAACCCAAAAGCACAACAGAGTCTCCAAAGGAGAAAAGAACAAGAGCCTGTACCATAAACATCAGGAAGTCACCTGCTGTCAAAACCAGACCAAATCAAAGGAAAGGATCACAAGTACTGTATTTGACACACAGGAAGCCTACAAAGGGACGATCTGCCTGGAGATACAGGTTGCACAACCTGAAAATCCAAAACTCCAACTGCTCCTGGGTTTGACATCTTCTGAGCACCAGCATGAGGCCCAAAAAGTTTTGGGTTTAGAACATGTTAGGTTTTGTATTCTCCAATGAACAACCTTCAACCAGTAAGGCCTATACAGATATCCCAAAATTCAAAAGAATCAACCCTGAAAACACTTGTGATCTGACCATTCAGGGACACTCAACTTCGACTCACTCAGTGACAGAATCAGAGTAAGATTCGAAGTCAGAATTCATTCTAACTCAGCAAACTGTTGACGCCTTCAGGATTGCCCCACACGGCCAGAACCCAGACTGTGAATGGATGCACAACACAGCCCTTTTTCAGTTTAAAACAGCTGTTAAAAATAGGCCCTAAGGATTTTCTTTCACTGACCCTAACAGAGTTTCCTCTTGGACTGATAAGTCTCCACAATCGCTTTCTCCCCTGCCTGCCTCAGGCCTTTCCCTTCCAAGCCAGCTGGCCCAGGGTGGAGGCCAGCTCTAATAACTCCTGCTAGGGTGCTGACACCCGGCAATTAAACAGTGGTGTGAGGGGAGGGCCCCACCTATACCACCCCCACACACTACTGCTCCTGTGGCAGCTCTTGACCAGCACCACTGTGGACCACATGCTAAGGAAAACCAAAGCTACTTCCCTTCTGTCAGAGCTGCAACCCCAAAGTCCTACTGTAACTGGACTAGAGGACGCTGATGTCCAGAACCAGAAAGCAGAGCAAGCCAACTTTAATTCTTGCACGCTCTGCTTCAGCTTCACGACACAGTTACTAGTTTTAAGGCACCGTACTCACCCGTGGAATGCTTCCTTTCTACCAGTTACTAAGGATTTCAAACCGTCTTACTCATCTGAAGAACGCTGCCTCTGAGAGAGAAGTATGTATTACGCCATTTAAAGAAATGAAAAACGACAGTATAAGGTAGGTCACACAGTTCTTTGGACCTTGGCTAGGGCCATCTTTTATGAGTGGCAATACAATTCTCTCCCAGTGTCCACCAGGAGAGTTGGAGGACTGTGGCTTACTTACTAGTCCTAGGCTGGCAAGGTGGTGGGTGCCCAGTTGTTCGCCATACTAAGCCTGTAGCTCGTCTGCACACACAGCCATACGGCTCTGAGCTCAGACCACGGGGCCTGCCTCCCAGTGCATGGAGCCCATCCACCCACTTTGGATGAGATGACACAGTGTGATCTCACACAGATGCCTTGTCAACTCCTACCCACCAAAAGACAACCTGGCAGTTTCTGTAGTAGAGCCGAGTCCCGAGCCACACTGTTTGCACAGAGGGGTTAAAGAGCCTGGGATGGCAGCCTGATCCAGTCCACTACCAACAGCAGCCACTTGATGGCAATCTTCACCTATTCCCTTGGAGTTCTTCCATACAGGGAGATCCCAGAAAGCCAGCAGCACCAATGTAGGCTACACAGTGTGGACAGGGCTAGAAAGGGCCTCTGTGCTTGGTCTGAGTGTGCCACATGGAGTGGTGGGTAGGGGTGAGGAGAATGGATGGATGGATGGATGGATGGATGGGTGGATGGTTGGATGGACGGATGGATGGATGGATGGATGGATGGATGGATGGAGACTTTATGCCAGCCTCCTCCTAGTGTTCTTTCCCTTCTCTTTGCCTGGCAGTGGTTGCTGGTTCTGCCATCAGATAGCTCAGGAGGGTGGGAAACTCTCAAGCTCCATGGTACACTCATATTAGCCCTCCCAACAACTGAAATACAAGTCACACATGCCAACAAACTGGGCAATGAATCAACTGCACCTTATCATAGCACTCTGTCCCCTAAGAATGTGGGGGTAGGCTATACCAAAAATTGAACTGGACAGTTTTTCTTATCAGAAGATGGACTACCTGTTACATAAAGGACTCCAACATTAGTCTTCTTGTCAAAGTACAAAAACAGAATTTACGTGCGTGTGTTGGAGAAAAATTGTCTCTAATAAGAAGGGTAGGTGCCATAAATAGCACTCAGTACCTACTTATATTTTCTGCAGCAACAAGCTGGGCTAAAACGATCTCTCAAATAAGACAGGCAGTAAGTGGAAGATACTATCATATCATGATGAAATAGACCACAGCCTTAGCATAGAAAAATCTCTCTCTCTCTCTCTCTCTCTCTCTCTCTCTCTCTCTCTCTCTCTCTCTCTCTCTCTCTCTCTCTCACACACACACAGTTCAACCTCACCCAGTGTAACGGCTTCCTAACTGCAGACTTCTCCATTTCTAAGGAGGGTTCACGCAGAGTGTAGAGTGTGCCAATGTTTTCCTCCGAGGGCTTCAGAAAGTGCCAGCTGAGAGCCTTCCAGCTTACCCTTTAAAACTCCAGAACACTTTCCAACTGAGCAAACTAGAAAGGCCCTTTCCAAGTAACACTGGAAACAAAATGCTCTGAAGGTGAGCGTGGGATAAAGCCACTAGAGGACAGCCCCAAGCAATCAGGGACTCAGACAAACCCCTACTGCCTAGCTTCCTGCAGCCAACACAACACTGGCCCGATCAAGAGTTGAGAATGTTAGGGTAGGGGTGGGGGACCCAGGTTGTTAAGCACACTGGGCAGACATCCTACCACTGTGCTACGCATCCAACCCTTAAATTCACGTAAAAGGAGAGACAATACAAGTTTTATAAATGTGTTCCTAGGTATAGGGACCCTTTGAGAATACCAATAAGAAGGAAGTAAAATGTCAGAACTCAAATGATTCCAGAAGAGATTTATACTGTCTTCAAAGAGTCAAGTCAGCATTTAATTAGATCCAAAGCGTGAGAGGCACGACACCAGAACAGGTCAGAGAATAGTGTTGAACTAGAAATTCCACTGGGCCCAGCTATTCCCCTTCTAGATATCTTCTCAAAATAATTAAAACATCATATTACAGTGATACATATGTATCTGTGTTTATAGCAATAACAATCCATAATAGCTAAATCATGAAAGCAGCTATATATCCATCAACAGATGAATGGATAAAGAAAATGTAGTATTTATACACAATGGAATACTAACCCATCCAACCATCCATCCGTCTCAACATCCCGACACCCACCCTATGGAGTGCTGAGCTATGCCATAAAGGGTAACTGAGTCTTTCATATAAAAATGGGTGCACTTTGAGATCATAATGTTAACTGAAATAACTAACTATACAAAGCTTAGCTACCATGTAACTTTTCTTCTGAGAATCTCAAACTATAAATAATTTCAAAAAACAAGAGAGCCAACAGCAAGACATCATTTGCAAATCAGAAGGGAATCCAGAGGAGAGAGGAGGAAAAGAGAAGGCAGGGGGAATACAAAGGATTAGGATACGTTAGATACACGGGTCTATTCCCTAAAATGACTATAAACATTATGTACTACAAACAAGAGGTGGGGAGAGAGAAAGGTAGAGGGGGAGAGGGAAGAAGGGTAGAAGAGGGAGGGAGGGAGGGAGGGAGGGAGTCAGTCAGGGAGAGAGAGAAAGAGGAGGAAGAAAGAGGGAGGGAGAGACTTTGCATGGGCATGCGGGGCCAGAGCAGTCTGAAGACCCAGGGTCTAAGGATCCCTAAACTTCTACAACACAGGCTCAGCCTTTACTTCATCTCAAGCCTGGTGGCTGCTGTCCCTGAAAAATGGACCAAAGGTTATAAAACAGTTCAGGTTCCCTCCTCCAATGAGAGCTGACCAGTTTTATTATCTTAGCGGGGGCAGGGGGGTATAAGTGAAGAGGCTACATCTGAGCCTCTAAAAAGCATCCAAAAGACTACAAAGGAAGCCTGAAGGAGAGATGAGATTTGGCAGCAGGTGAGATTAAGAAACACATTGTAAATTAAGGGATTTATGGACTGTAGGGTGACTTCCCAAAAACATATCTAGTAATCACTCTGCTGGCTTTAAAGATATGCCATACAGGACTCTTTAACATCTAATGTGGCTCAAGTAATAACAGGGTATTTCCAAAAGCTAAGTAAAAGGCCCTCTGAATGTGAGGGAAATGGGGTCTCAGAAATTTACAAGCACAGCAAAACTGCACGAGTCCATTGTGGGAAATCTGATAGCAATTAAAGCTCCATCAATACACACATCACAGGGTTCAAAGCATGAAATGGGTCAGACTTTAAAAACACATGAGGCCTTTCTCTGGTGGGCGACATTATCATTTTACAAGAATGAGCACAGATAAGCAAATCCTATTCATAAATAAGCAAGTCACCTCTCAGCTGAACACAGGCCCTTCTGGTGACCCCATGAGGGTTTATCCTTTCTGTATCTGTCTGGGAGTAAAAATGGATGGAGAGCCCAGACTAACACTGTACTTCCACCACCCTTTGCAGGGAGGGGGACTCATTGTGCAATGAACAAGATTTCTTCCACCTCAAATGTCCTCAAACCCTACCACTATTACTTCTCAAATAATTTGACCACACAAACCTCCTGCACACTCAGGAGGCTGAGGCAAGAAAATCACTGTTAAGTTTGAGGCTAGCCTGAACTACACAGCAAGACCCCATCTCAAAAACAAAATAAAACAAAGAAGCCTCCTGACCAGATCTCACTTGCCAACACCTCTCAAACCTGGGGCCCTTTAGATCACAGTCCAAGCCAGTGATGGCAAACATGTTAAAAGAGTTTTCAACGATAACCAACAGACAGTTGAGGCACACATGCCATAGGTTCACCACTACTGGTCTAGGTGCATCCTGACTTTGAGGGGAGCTCCCCCTGCATGGGAGTCAGTTTCTCTACACTCCGAGCTAAGGGACTTAGGGTTACCCATTGCAGTCTCACAAAAGCAAGCACTCAGCAATGTGCCCAGTTTAATTGTGTCAAGTGAAAGGACAACTGTTCAAAGGGCGACAGCTCTTAGGGTCTCCGGACAGAGATCCAGAAACTGCTCTGAGATTGCACAAGCACAAAGGAAAACAGTGTGGATTAACATGGCAATTAATCTACAACTGAAATGAAAATCAAACCATCACCATCTCCAAGTCCCACTAGTCTGTAATGGCCAGAGTGACCTGTGTTTCCCTCCAACACCTTATTTGAAGATGCAGCCTCCCCTGTCATTGTATTCCCAGGATGGCCCTGTGAGAGGGCTGGCAAAGGTTAAAGGAGATCATAAGAGTAAGGCCCTAAATCTGCTGGGCTGTAAGAAGACTCGACACTAGCTTTTTCTTCCCACCATGTAGGGACACAGCCCAGAACAGAGACTCAATGGAAACCAAGTTGGCAAGCATCTTGGCTTGGGTTTAAAGGTTCCAAACTGTGAGAAACGCGTGTCTGATGTCTAAGCTGCCTACCCTATGGTATTTTGTTATGGAGGCTCATGCTAATACATAATTTTCACCACAGCCACAAGAAAATAATCGGCGCCCGTTGTACATCATTGCCACATATCTCTACATCTTCCGCAATAGGAACTGACACAGATAAATAAAATTAAATCAGCAGACCAAGGATAAGATCTATGGACCATGCTCCAGAATGTCCTCAGGGAAAAACAAGGATGGGGACCCCAGGTCCAGGAATCCCTAAAATAAAATATTATACCCAAGCTGGGTGTTCCTCAAATTTACAGATGAGCAACAGCACCAGCCAACGAGCTACCCCAGATTCAGAACCAGAACTGCTCTAAGCCCATGTGCTCCAGTGTATCCAGTGCAGACAGAAAGCCCAGCTCCGAGAACGCTGTCCTCTTTCTGGCTGCACGAGTTTTATCCAAGCATCACTAGACACCTGCATAAGCAGTTTCGGGAGCTGCACAGGGGACACACGTGACCTACTGGCTTTATGGTACATTCTGGGCAGATGTGACAAAACTCACGCATAAGCATCAAAGTGGCTGCAAGGAGAAGTAGCAGTGTTGACAAACCCTGAAACCAGCACACACTTTAATGAAGTCCACTGAACCAAAAGGTGATGAAGGGAACATTCAGGGTGACAAGGAAGTGCTGTACCTGCAGTAGCTCCTTATGTGTGCATCTGCTGAAAATCACCCCTTTCCCAATTGACACTGTGTTCAGCCCCTTCTACTAAAGCACCCCATGATGTTATGGGAATGACAATGGGATCAAGATAGACCCCAGCTTTCAGAGTTGAAAAGACAGGCAAGGTAGACTGAGTTGGAGGGCTGGGGAAGAGCCTCAAACATAAAGTGACCCTAACAGGACCAGACTAATGACCACAGGACCTCCACTTTTAACTCTCCATGAAGAAATAGCCAATTTCCTGGGACACTGGATGCCTCACTATCATTTCAGTGGGATTTCTGGCTCCCACTGGCTTTCAGCATGATCTAGTCCTTCCTTCCTATTAAGGTCCTCATCAAGGTTCAGAAGTCCTCATCTGGAAACTGGTGAGTAGTCTGAGCTACTTATCACTGAAAAGACCCTTCCTGCCAGCCACAGAACATGTCGCTGCGCTCATCTGTTCCTACTATGTGGTCTCCACCCCTGTTGCAAACGCTTCTCCCAAACCTGCTCAGAAAACGTATCTTTCAAGGTCTCTCTGCAAGACCTTGTATGAAGCTCTTTCCAATAGCTCATGAATGGGCCTTTGCCAAGATGCCTCCCTGCCAGGATTTTTAAACCAGACCAAACAGGTCGACCCACCTGTTTGCAAACTGATTCTCCTACAGTGTTTTACCATGCTTCACCTAAGTCCCACATACTTCCTTCTCAGGTCAAAACACGAATCTGAAATTAGGAGGCAGCACTGATTAAGATGTTCACATTTATATTTTTTTCTTCTTTCCTACTGATACAATAGTAATGGTATGTTGCTCAATGATTATCTTTGACAAGATGAAATGAGGTATTAGGGCTCCTCCAAAAAAGGCAACCTGACCTCAGTTTTTATTAACCATAACGCCTCCTATAAACTGAAAATGCCAACACTGACTAAATGTAAGTCATAATAAGCAGTGCTCACCTACATTACTTGGGCCATAAACAGACTGAATAAAACCAGAAGAAAGAGATACTCAAGCATTCTCAAAAATACCATTTTCTGGCTGGGATTATGGCTCTAAGATAAAGTTCTTGACTTGCATGCACAAGGCCTTGGGTTTGATCCCTACCACCACAGACAAGGCAAGGCAAAAGACAGAAATTGGAATTAAAAAAAAAAAAAAAACTTCTAAAGTAAGATCTTTAAAATAAATAAATAAATAAATTCAATGTATTTTCAAAGTACAGTACTTCACCCAGTTTTTCCTTCCCTCAGAGTGTATATCACACATCAGGGGACCCAGGAGAAATAATAGTCTCAAAAACAGAAGCATTGGTGAAGCTCAACCGCTGCCTTGAAGACAGATCTGGCTGGTGCTCTCTAAGGCTTACAGAGGATGATAGCAACACCCACAAGCCAGCAGCTCAACTTGGGCAAAGCATATGCCACTTTCTTCAAGGAAAGGGGGAGAAAAAGTGGGGGGTAGGAGGTGGGGAAAGTGTCTTCCTGTCAAAGTAGGGACTACTTTTACAACTGCTACACTGCAATGCCAATAATCCCAGCCTGTGGGCCTGAGGCAGGAGGACTGCTGTGAGTTTGAGGCCAACCTGCAGTGCACAGTGAGTTCCTTTCTCCAAAAACCAAAAACAAACACTGTATCTGAAACACTCCAAACTGAATGGAAAAGTATCTACCTTGCTAAGGGAAAACAACCAGATAATCGTATATACAACCAGGACCTTCATTTCAAATATGGCCAAATGAAGAAACCACCACTGGGCAATGTGCCTGACCTTTTTTTAATTGATTCTTCAGTCAGGTTTTTATGTCATAATAAATGCATTTGAAGAGTTGGGCCCCGGTTTCATTCCACAGACACCAGGACTTTGAGAACAACTCAACTTCCATTCTTTAATGAGAAACAGGGTGGCGCCTGGGGAAATCTGAGAGGCGCCCTGTGCCTGCCCTTCAACACTGGTCCTTAGCTCTCAGTTGGCAGCTGCTGCCACCAAGTCCACAGCCCCACCTTGACTTCCAGCCTGGGATCAGCGATTATTAGACAACCGTAAGAAACATAGAGATCTGTAGATGACAGGATGGAAAGTTACAATGAATATCTGTGTGCCTGCAACTAAAGAGAGGAAGGTAATGGATCAGGAATGCAGTTTTTGATTCCATCAATTCAATTACAAGCTGCAATAAAGCCCGGAAACACGTTCACATTAATACATAATTTACTGCCCCCTTCCTGCGGTCTTTTACCCAATAAATAATTTCATTTTTCTCTTTCAAAAGAAACTGCTGCTTTAAAAAAAAAAATAAAATAAACTCCTCTACAAACTCTTGTTTTTGGAGTCCTATCATTGTGGAAGGTTCCGAAATTGCTTCTATTTATCTAAGTGGTGGTTAAACACACATGGGAGCGCTAATTCCTCGAGCCTGGGTTTGTGCCCTGGCTCTGGCACTTCCTAGCTGGAGACACAGATTGCTAATCTACTCTTACTACATGGTTTCCTCATCTACAGAAGTTTGTTCCAACAATCAAATACACACCAGGACTATAGTACCTGGCAGACAGTAACTCAATACAGGTTAGCCATCGTAACTCCTGTCTGGATTACAATTCAATAAAGTATCTAACTGCCCTTAAATCTACTCAAAAAATGCTCTGCTGGCCAAAAGCCTTGCTGATCCCAGATGACATTTATAGGATGCAAAAGAAATTCAAATACAGTTAATAGCTCCCCTCTCTTACTGTGTAATTATGTGTACTCATTATTTGTGTGGCATGTTATTATTTAAATGTCCCTAATTTCAGCCCCAGTGGGCCAAAGGCCCTTTCAGAGTGGCCAAGGTCTCAACCTCTGCCAGTCCTTTCCAAAGCTTTTGTCATTTTATTACAGCCAGAAAAAGTGGCATTATCTGTAGCAGGAAATGGGCAGAAGGCTCCCAATGAGTAAATCTTCACACTGCCAGCCCCCAAGTCCAGCAGCAGCCAAAGGCAGGAGACATCCACCCGGCTGCTTGAGATGCAACTGGCCAAAAAAATTTCATCCTTTGTCACTTCAGAAGCACAAAAGTAAGACTGATGGCAAAAAAAAAAAAAAAAAAAAGTTTCTCTGCTATCTGGTATTTGCTCAGGTTATTGCTACTCTACCAGACCTGCAGAACAAGCAGACTGAGCACAGCCCCTGCCATTAACTAGCCACTCAACCACCCTAGCAGGACCGGGAAGGGGAAAGGGCTGCTCACTCAGCACGCCAGCAGCCCAGTGATTTAGCAGAAGTGATATCAATTTGTTTTTAAATTACATAAAAATTATGTCAGGCCCATGCCATTGTTAATGCAAAATATTATAGTTGGAAAAAACTGAATTTTCTCAGGAAACTGGCAGAACCAACAGTCCAGAAATGTCTCTGTTAAAAATTTGACAGGGGTGGAGAAGCGGGGGGGGGGGGGGGGGACAATAAAGCACCTTGTTTCAACACTACAGTTGCAAAGATTCAGTGTCACTTCACACATTGTGTTTCCAATGATATACTGGGACTCACAGGTACCCAACTTGAGCTACAGTTCCAATTCTGCTGCTGTGAAATAAGTGTGTGTGGTTTTAGCAAAGTCACTACCGCATAAAACATTCAAGGCAATTTTCCTCGGCTTACAGACAAAAAGATCAGAGCTAGCAGAAGCATGTCATGTCTTAAGGTCCCCACACTGCAAAGCATGGGTGCTGGCAGAGGCCACCCATGAGTGGAGGCAGAGGCCACCCATCAGCCACCCATCAGCACCCTGTCTCTGGCCCAGTTTTGTAAGTCAGGCTCCATCTCCTTTGGAGAGTTCTGCACTGGCTCTGCATGGGACAATCTCAAAGCTTTTACCAGCAGAGGAATTTCTACTCTTAATGAAAACTGGATCAATGGAATCATTTCAGCTTTCGAAAAGAAACCTCAAGGGGGCTGAGGACTAACACCAAATTTTTACACACAGAAAAGATACACACTGCATGACTTCATTACCATACCGCACTCCTCCAAGTAACTAACCTTCCTTCAGGCTTCATGTCACCTCCAGGACACAGTTGCCTGTGGGACAGGCTAAGTGTGACAGCCTAAATGTGACAGCCTATTAGAGAGCATCCATCCAAACCCAAGCTGGAATACATACACAGGTCCACAGAGGACACAGCACACCCTATTCCCAGGCTCACCTGCCCAAAACAGTCCTGAACGTACCTCACTTTTTTCAGCACAGCAGTTAGGGCATTTTGGATACACCCACAGAAAAGGAGTTGCACCCGGGCTGCCAATTTGTCTTTTCTGTTTCCCAATAACCTTCCCCAACAAGAATGCACTCACTGAGCTCAGCATGACACCTGCTTTCAAAATTGTTGTGAAACAAGTTCAAGGCTCTTACACTGTGATACAAACCTAAGATAGGCTTATTGAGAACTGCTATGGATTAAAACAGACCTTGCAAAGATACCTCCAGACACCAATTTCACAATCAGAAAGGAAGCCAGTATTTCTGTTTAAAAGACAAGTCAGTCTTCGTCAGCATAAAAAGCAAATCAACTACCTTGACCAAAATTTTTTGCTATAAAAGTAGTGCAAGAATTACTTTAAGTCTACAACCCCCAAAAGACATTTTTCACAGCTTAGTATTTCACGCATGATATTCACACCCTCCTGGCTAACAAAAAACCAAAGCTAAATCTGGTCAGCCTGCTAACAGTATCATTGCTTCTTAGATGACTAAGTTTTTGCTCATTTCTCCAAATTCCATCATTATGAAACCCTAGATAACTGGTTAACATCTTGCCCTAAAAAAAAAAAAAAGTTGGTGTTTCCCAGTTAGGAAACGATGTATTATTTTTTTCATTGTCAGAGATTCTAAAAAGCACTCAAGGCATTGCCACTCTAGGGATTGCAGAAGAAGAGCACCACTTTTCACAAGTGAAAAGTCTAAGACTAGAGCAGCAACTGCCCTATTCATACTCCAGGATTCAGTGATGTTCCTAATCAGTGTGCTCCACCCCCAGGTGCCTGAAAATTTAACCAGACCAAAGAGTGTGGGAAGTGAAGCAACAGCAACAAACTATCACATCCAATGTTCTCTACACAAATGAAGAGCTCTGAGTTTACTGTATCCAGGGAATGGAGGGGGGCACATTGTATGGGAAGGGGGCAGATTGTATGGCACCAGATTGCAGAAATGATGTGTTCTTTGTTAACAGGCTGTTTCCATGCTGTTGGCTCAAAAGGAAAGAAAAATGGCAGAGGGGCCGTGACATACAACCCACACAGCAAAGCCTCTATAGCCTTCACAGTTGGGCTTCAAAGCCACATCACACAGAATGAAGAAAATCCAGGAGATGAGGGTCGCTCAACAGTGGAAGAACACTGCACTGCATTAAGAGAGTGCGACAACCCAGGTGAACAGCACAGTTCACTGACGTGCTCTTAGAAAACCGTGCGGAAGCAGGTCTGCCAACAGTGCTACCTGTAGGCAACAGTCCCAAAAGAGAGTACCCATCAATACATCTCACGATTAAGCCAATGGGGAAGACACTGGAGGTCAAAGCAAACCTGCCATTTTGCACCTTGGCAAACTGTCAAGCCCCCAGAGGTGACGACTCCCCTAAGATCAGAGCCAAGACTCTGGGATAAGAACAGGCCTCACCTTCTTGCCTCTAAGCAAGTCTAAATTGGAACACAATTTATTCACATTTAGATATAATTCTAGGAAATTAATACATACACAAGACAATACATTCAGCTGCCTTTCCTGCAACAGACTGCAACCAAACAACCATCTTCAAATTGTTTTCAGATAGATCCATCTGAATCCCATGAGCCCTTTATTTTTTAAAAAGGGGACACAGCTGGGCATGGCCCAGCTCTTGGCAGGCTGAGGGAGGAAGACTGCTAAGAGTTCAAGGACAGCTAGGGGTTTAGCTCAGTGGTGTAAGTGCCTGCCCGAGTTTGATCCCCAGTACCAAAAAGAGTTCAAGGACAACCTGAATTACATATCAAGACCTGGTCTCCACCCCCCTCAAAAAAGGTTTTGGGGGACAGCACTTATAACATCAGACAGCAAGTTTCCTTCTAGAACCCATGAGTTCTGCATGAGTGCAGAAGGGGACATCTCCAGAGGCACAGAGATTTAAACCACTACATACCTACAGCCCTGCCAAGACCAGCATAGCCTGACCAGCAAGGAAGCCAGACAGCAAGACAGACAGGAGACCTAAGCTGTGGAGAACTGGGGTACACATTGCTGCAAGATCACCCAAGGATTCCTCCCATGTGCACACTTGAGTGGATAGACAGACAAACATGGAAAATGCTGTAAGACAGACTCCACATTCAATCCACAACCTAGGAAAGAGAATAGGCGCCCTGTCCATTCTCTTTTGAGGGACATAAAGAAACTAAACACAAATCTATATACCTCACAGGCTGCCCACAATATATATTCACAGAATACTAAGAATACCAAGCACCTGCAGGTTCCTAGCTTAAGAAGCACAAGCCGCCACAACACATTCAAATCAGAAACAAGACCAGGCCAAGAGAGGACATTCAAGTACACCAAGAGTCACCAACTTACCATTCACCGTTTTCAGGCTCCCAGCAATGCTGTCCCCGTGCTGCCGCTTCTGGGCATTCTTGAATTCCTTCAGAGACAAATAAAGGACTTTACGTACCACCCTTTCTTCTGACCACGGAATCCCATCACTGTCATCCTGGGGAAACAAGAAAAGGAGGAAGAAGAATTACCAAAAAACAAACAAGCACATATTCACAATTGCAATATACTTTTTTAAAAAAAAGTGTGACAAAAGCCCAGTCCTGGAGATCTGAATGATAGGTATCAGAATGTAAAAAGAAAATGCCCTCGGACTTAAACAAACACAAATTATCCCAATTCCTCATATATTCCACATCCTAATACATTAACTAGTAATATTCAGTTTTGCATTCCTGGCAAAATTCAAAAAAGGGAATTGTCATGTGCACAGCCAGAGGCGTGATGAACCATGTCACTGGAGTTTTTCAAAGTAATACCAGGCTGTCAGCAGAACTCTTGGAAATTTTGCTATCCATGTTGAAAGTTGAAAGAGTGCTACAGAATATGAGTGCTGCCTTAAAGGAATTCAGATTCCTTTAGAAACCAGAAGAGGGGAGAGAACACTGAAAAGATGGAGCTCAGTGGAGGGCGACTAAAGTGGCAATTTTGAAATAATAATATGGGGCTGGGGGATATAATGTAGCTCAGTGGTACATGCATGTCTACATGCAATGAGGCCTACAGTACAATACTTAGGATTGAAAAGAGGTGGGGAGCAAGGGGCACACATCAGCACATTAATAACAGATCTTGAAGGTCTCCAGTAAAAGTGTAGCTCCCTTATGCCATGTAGATTGAGGTCCAGTACTCCTACTGGAGAAGAGAACCAAACACAATGAAAGCTGGTGGTTAGAGTGAGAAACCAAAGAACTCACAGCCAGCAATAAAAATAAAGAAAAAATCTAAAAAGCAGGGGGATGGAGCATCCAACATGAAGTAACAACTGTAAACAGCAAGAATCTGGAATATGGAACTTACAGGCAGCAGTCACTAGGCTTGAGATTACTCAGAAGAGACAGATGTTTCAAGGCATCAGCAACAAGGCTTTTAAGGGTTTGGGCACTGACTTCCCCTGGCTGAGAATATGCAGATTCAGATCCATGAATCGCTGCACATGGTTTGCTGATCCAAGAAGGACTGACATTCCCATACCAACTGTGAGACTTAAGCATTTTATAAGAGTTGAACTTAAGAGATGGAAATATTTGAGCTTTTCAGATACGGGGGATTGGGGGAGGATCGGAAGGAAGGAAGGAAGGAAGGAAGGAAGGAAGGAAGGAAGGAAGGAAGGAAGGAAGGAAGGAAGGAAGGAGAAAATATTGATATTTCAGTTAAAAGCAGGATTTGGAACATCTAAGTTGTTTCTGTGCCAGCAGAAGGCCAAAAGCCTCTGAAAACTCCGACTTGTGGGCAGTCTGGGGCTGAGGGGCTGCACTACTGTAGAAAGAAATTGGTTTTGACTCCTGCCACTAAGATCCTGTCAAACCTCCATGGGCCTCAGTGAGAAGGCTAGATTATCAGAGGTCTTTTCCAGCTCTTAAATTCCTCCACTCTGCATAAACACAAACTACACCTTAGAAATCCAACCACATAGAGATTTCTAAGCCCTAAATAACTTAAGCTGCATTCTGGTTAAGCTTCAAGGATTTTCTAGAACAAGAGCAGTTCTCCACTGTCTACACTAAGCAGAAGAATAACCTGAGGAAGGAAGAGAAGAGCTAAGATTTCCATCTCTGCCAGCTCAGGCATCCTTCATGCCCGTAGTCTGCCAAGCTGAGATTTCCGATTCCTAAGCAGCACCTCTAAGCAGCACCTCTACAGGAAGAAGACACATCCTGTCTTCCCCATGGCACTCCTGAAAACGCCAAAACATCTCTATGTCGGGGTGGTGTTCAAGGTTCAGTCCTAAGATGGAAGCCAACCAACTTTGTCAACTAACAAGAATACAAATAATGTCTAAACTTCTAATAGGAGCAAGTGATTAGTCCTTTCAATCACAGCACTCAAAACCAGAAAAGCCAAGCACAGTGATACACAGCTATAATCCCAGCCCTTTGGGAGGCTGGGACAGGAAGACCTTAAATTCAAGCCGGGCCTAGGTAACACAGCAAGACCTTGTCTAAAAATAAACAGAAAAAAAGTTAAAGATGTAGCTCAGCATCAAAGCTGTGGGTTCAGCCCCCAGTACTACAAAAATAAAAGAAGGGGAAGGCACTCAGATTAGCCCCCATTTGTGGAATCCAAATACCAGACCAAACTAAAACACAGACGACTTGGCTACACAACACATGAAAAGCAAGACGAAGCTGAATTAATTTTTACAGCAACTCCCTTGAGTTTGCATGAAAGCTCCCCTTGCATATTAGCAGCGACTGAATGATAGCGTTAACTGCAAGAGGAGTTAATGCTTATTAGGCTGAAATCCACCTTTTCAGCAGCCAGAGTCTATTCATAAAGGCTGTCAGGCAGAATTTTCTTCACCAACACCAAGTTCCCACTCATCATTTGCATCTCCACAACAAACAATGACATGAGATTATAAACTATTATTTCCTACACATGCAGTTTATAAATTATAAAGCTCCAAAATAGCTTTCAATTTAAAACTCCCAGGACGATGTACTATATCCTCCGCAGCCCAGTGTCTTCATCCTGACTTCAGGCTTCAGATGAGAGAATTACACCCCTACAACTGAAGTCTAATTAAAACATAAACCACGCGCCATGAAAACTCCCGCAAAGGAAGCCAGGCTTAAGGTTCAGTTACTGACAAGCAGCAGCTTCAGGCCACCGCTAGAGTACTTTAAACACTGGAGACACAATCCAAGGCACAGATCATAGAAGTTTCAGAACCCAGACAATATAAATCAAACTTTAAAAACAGACGTGCACACATGTTCTCTCACAATCTTACAGTGCTGGTCAAGACTTGCCCCACCTCGCTCTGGTAGGTAATAAGCTGACTCCTGATAGGGAAGTAATGATTCAGAATCTTCAAGGTTAAACTCCTTTCGCAGCTGCAGAGTGCCAGTGAGTCACCCACTCTTGCCTCTCCCTCCTTGGATGCCAGGTACAGAGGCCACAGGTGTACTGTGCCCACCCACATGGATGCCCGCCCTGGGTGGCAGGGAGCTCAGAAAGAAGGCTCTTTCTCCAGCTTCCTCCCACTCCCTCTGCTGTGTCTCCTGTTCAAAAGTGCCACGGCCATGACTGTTCTAGAAAGCAGCCTGGAGGATACCACATTCAAAAACCAGACACCGAAGCTTACAGGGACTTCCCTTTTTATTCTTCCTTGTGCAATAGCTGTCTTTTTAAACCATGTCTGCAGAGGGTCAGCAGATCATTTCTCTTGTTCCCTACTGTGCCCTAGCTCCTTAAAAAAAAAAAAAAAACGCCTGACAGACTTAAGAGCTCAACAGCATTTCTGGAATTGATTAAAAAATCAACGAAGCTCAGTCTCATCCACCTACCCTACCCCCAGGTTTTTGCTCACACTTGCCCTGCTAGTGCCCCAACTTTACGCAACACCCAGCACATTTCCAGTGAGCTGCCCGAGATCGTGACAATTTTCATGACCTAAACCACTACTTTACCCACACATAAAACCCTCCCCACAGTAATTGACACAAAGGGCCTGGCTATACCTCTCACAAATGGCAGCAGTAGGAAACATCCCACCTACCTGGCTCCTGCAGCCACTGTGGGCCCCTGGCTCCCTGCAAGACTAGGGCCCATCACAAAGACCACATGGGCAAATAGGGCCCAGAACTCACCCGCCTTCACAGTTTCTTTGGCTAAACCCTGACCAAAAATCCTTTCACAAAATACTTTTCCATGGCTGCCATCCTCCCCTTGGCCTCCCTTGCCTGGTCTGTCGGTGCAAGCTCCTGCCCCAGATCCCACAACGTTTTCTTGTTACACATTGACCTTAACATCTACACCTCATTAGCCAGTCCCAGACCACAAGCTTCAAATCAACACATGCCCGATTGTGCCTCAGTATTCAAAAATCAAAAACACAAAAATCCCCTTTCTTGCCCAAGTCAGACAACGTGGCTCTCCCTTCCCACAAAGGGAATGTTAGGATTTGACAGCACAGTGATGAAAGGAGACAAACCCAAACACCCTGTCTATTATGGTTTACTGGTCAACTTAAAAAGGCCTTGAAATAGAAAAAGAACAGAGAGTTGTTTTTGTTGGGAGGGGGCACATTGGCCACATCTTTGCCAACCTTTGAAGTAATAAGACAATTTCTCATTAAGAACAACTGGTCATAGAAGCAAACTCCTATGTTATAATGATAATACATTTACAAAAAGGAAAAAAAAAAAGCAGAACACAACCCACTAGCCACTCCAAGTTCTGCAAAAGACACATAATATAAAGCAACATAGAAAGCAAGCACCAGAGACTGAGGTGCATCGCATTGGCAGATAGCAGTATTTAATCAACACTCCAGAGCTCCGAGCGCAGTGCAGAGTTGAAAGGGCCTTCTACCTCCCGGATCCCTTAAAGTCTAAATTGAGGGCCACAGGTTACCTGGCCCTTAACCAGTGAGCATTGTTAGAATTGCAGGTACCCTTGCCTGGGTACCTATCTGACTCAGCATCTGCCTCCTGCCCAGAACCTTGGGTGACTTCTGGGTACATCCACTTTCAGAAGCACTGCTGTGTGCAGGAGCACGCCATCTCTTGTCTGTTTCACACTGCTTTCTGATTTCATAAGAAAGAAAGAAAGAAAGAAAGAAAGAAAGAAAGAAAGAAAGAAAGAAAGAAAGAAAGAAAGAAAGAAAGAAAGCAAGCAAGCAAGCAAGCATTCTGGCTTTTTCAACTAAAAGGACAAAGCGTGGTGGGAGTCGCGCTACGGGGAAGGGAACAGAAATACCCTAGATGCTTGAAAGCGTGGAACACATTGCCTGGCCAGCAATGAGCACTTGCTAGGCCTTGCTATCAATTCAGGCGTTAGCACTTTTCATAACCTTCCTCTGATGACTCCAGAGGGACCATCTGGTGCTCTGCACCTACTCTGCAAGCTGTCCTCACCTGGATGTCTCTTTTTTTATATACTGTACTAACTTAATGCTCTGCAGAGATTTTTGGTGGCCCAGCTTGTGAAGGAATTGTGAGTCATTGCAGAGCAGATAAGAACTCCTGGTACAGTTATATCAGAAGAGTAGTTCTGTTACCCTTTTTGTCTCACTTGTAAAGCATAGCAATTCCTTGAACTGCTTTGAATACAACTCATTTTATGTTCTTGCGCACACAAGGTCTATTGCTAGTGAACTGCGGAGAGTTTTATGGGGGTGGGGCTGTCATTTGTTGTATTTTGTTTCCCAGACAGGAACAGAATAGTAGAATTGTAAACACAAAGCTGTGGTTAGTCTTTCTTGGAGTGGTTCCTTTGTTGCACTAGGATGCCGTTCATTTACTTCTACCTCTTGCTTCCCAACCCTGTTTTCCCTAAGGAAAAATCTTTTCCTGGAGGGTCCACTGCAGCAAGCTTAGCGACATCTAACAGCATGATGTGGAGGGTAACATTTGGAAAAAGATGAGATAGATATTCATGTATGTATATGTTGATCCTCTTCTGGAATATAATTCACATCTTTAGATGCATATTTCATTCTGGGTGGTGAATTTTAAAGGCAGGGCGTGTCAAGTTAGGTAACCAGAAGATGAGGGTATGTGAAGGACACAGTGCCTAAGGAAGGAATGATTGTAGGAACTTGTATTCCTTCGTGCTGCATCCTTTTTACCATTCCATCTGAGAGGGGAAGACGTCTCAAGGCATCTTTATACAGACGTTTTACTTCTGGTAGCCATAGTGGCAGTGGTAGATGGTATTGGAAACATTCATCTTGGGGTTTCACCTTTTTTAAATCTTTCTTTCTTTCTTTCTTTCTTTCTTTCTTTCTTTCTTTCTTTCTTTCTTCTGTGGTGTGTGTGTTCTGATGAAATCAGAAAGCAGTATGAAACAGACAAGAGATGGGGTGCTCCTGCACACAGCAGTGCTTCTGAAAGTGGGTGTACCCAGAAGTCACCCAGAGATGAGATGAAAAAGCAACTTTTCTCTAGCTGAACACCTACTGGTCTCGCTAGAAAAGCACAGAAGGGAGAGGGGAAGGGTGTTCTTACTGACCTCAACAACTACTAGCCCAACTGGTAGACCTATTTACACCTCTTGCCCATACCTTCATTTACATACACTTTGGTTTCTAATTCCAGCCATTATGGAGAGAATGAAAAAGCTTGCATTAGAAGGAAGCACTTTTCTGACTTGACTAAAATTGTATTTTCCCCTAATAATTACAACTGTTTTCAACTGATCTGAGGTCCAAATGAAGCTAGGTTCATTTCCTATCACTGAAGGCAAGCTGCCTAAAAGACCTGTCGATCACAGCAGAGTAACCAAACTATTCAGCATCAAAACTAAGGGAAAAAAAACAGATCATGGGTCAAGCAGATCCCTTCCTGAGATCAAAGTGGGAGTAAGGTGTGTGACTACAATACCAGAGATCCTCTCACAACTGCATCACCAAACAAAAATGAAACTGATACCCAAGACAGAAGAGGATTTAAATGTGATAGGGAATTCAGAACCTCCCACCAATGTTTACCCATCAGCTTGCTCACAAAGAGGGAGAGGAGAGCATTCCACAAAAAGACTCTTGCTTCCTCCAAGAGTGGGCAGAGCACATCAAACACTCTTCTATAACCTCTGGTAACAGAAACAAACATGCTAGAATCGGAAATGAGCCTTCCCATGGGATTTGCAGATACGCTGCCTGCCCGCCTCCTAATGTGGATTCAGATTACAGGAGCAAACATGCACCCTGCCAGAGTTGTACAACCCATTCCTATATCTACCTTGCCAGAGGTCTGCAGAGTGAAGGAAGCAATTTTACCACTAGACAACATTTAAAAAGGAACATATGGGCAGTCCCCAGTTCCAATGCCTAACCCTATCCCTATACTGGATCGGTGTGTTGTATTGTGGGGCTCGGGGTGGTAGGCCTGATTAACAGCAGCAAAAGGTGAGGAACAAGTAACAAAACTGTCAAGACTGGCTCCATGGATTAGGAAAAAAAAAATGTTAACTACTTCCTCCTTCCAGGGAAACATAACTGGAAATACTCTGAATATCTTTTAATTTCAGGAGACCAAATTTCTTATACAACTGCTATTAAGTCAGCCCAGTACTTGTGATAATTTGTTGCAGTGCGAAATGTCAGCCTCTCCCATCAATAACAGAGGCAAGGACAAGGAAAGCACACACTCACATACACACACACAAACCCAAAATACAAGACACTTTGATGAGGAATTTTTAACACAGAGTAAGCACCAAGGATTTACAAAGCACTAAATAAGAGTGGGAGAGAATTTTAAAGCAAAATGTGAGGGTGGTACAGTTTATACTTAGTAAAATTTGCATTTCTTCCTTTTTAACAATGATAGTGTTTCTTTCCTTAGAACTCTCATGAATCCATCAATGCTAATCCACTGAAATAATTCTATAAAATGGCTATTAAACTGTCAATAGTCAAACATCAAAGAAAAACGGGGGAAACTACCCACACCTAGAAAGAAGATAAGCAGCCAGGAATCCTAAGAGTGGCAAGTGAATGTCGCTCTTGCTTTGGTTTTAATGAAAAGCACTTTGAGCAGCAAATTTCCTCAGAGAGAAGACACGCTTCCTGGGTTAAGGCAAAGGGTCTGAAAATGCTTATGCAAGGAGAGTTTTACTTCTTCCAAACTCCCATTAAATAATGTGTGCTTATCTTTGATTACCATCTATTTATTTAAAAAAAAGCTACAGCTGAAATTGGATTAAGAACTTCTGCTGAAAACAATTTATTGCATAACACAACTCTGACAGCCTGAATCTCTGGCCACCAACTGAGCCTTTATAAGAATCTGCTGGGCAGCTGCCAACTCAGCTCTTTTGCATCTGAGCATGTCAGGCATCCACCATCGTCAGGGCAGCAGCAGGGCAGCAGCAGGGCAGCAAGACATCTGCACATTCATGGTTAAAGTGGGTGTTGAGGGAAGACCGCAGCCAGAGCTCTAAGCACAACACCGTGCTGAAGCCTTTGCATCTCTGTTTGTTGAAAACAACAAATCCAAACTGCCATAAGACCAAGAAAGACCCAAGATCTACAGGAGGTTTACCTCTAAGAATCCAACAGAAATCTGAATTGTGAATCTTCTGCCTTTTATGGGATGGAAATGGGGAAAAGGTAAAATCAAATCACAAATAAATGGATCACCAGTGTCCTCAAAAAAAAAAATTGAAAATTTAGGAACGACCCCAACGTACAACTATACAACTGCGCTTTGCAAATGAACTGTTAACAAGTACATTTTCACAGCAATTCTGATTTGCGTCTTTTTAATTATTCAACCTGGGGTGGGGAGAGAGAACCCTCCAAAATGTTCCCCAGTTCAATACAGTGATCACTAGTTACCCATGGATATCTATAATTCTCTCAGTTCAAAATTCAATTTCTTTTCTACCCAAATAAACGGGCAATATAGCTGCAGAATCTTCCATCATCGCAGAAGTTCTACTGGGCAGCACTGCACTGGCTGAGCACACGTTTACATTAAATTGGATAAGGTTTCAATTGACAGTGTGTGTTACTTGATAATCCATTTCACTATTTCCCTGAGAGTCTTCAAGACATGTGCTTTATGCTTCATTCTGCTTGGCAGGAAAATTGTGAGAGATTAGAAACCTTGCACCAGAAAATGAGACTCTAAAGTAAGCAAGGCCTATTTAAAGTATAACATCCATCCATGATAACTGTCCTAAAAGTGGTTCCAACTCTGCCCACTACATCTGGCTTTCCATTTATGTGACATTCTAAAGATAAAGGACAGATACTCCTCTGGTTATTATGGGGGTTATGTCCCGATAAACCTACTTAAGTAGAAAGTACACACTGACTGCCTGAGCTTAGCAACACAGCATGTTACAGGAACTGGGTGGCTGCTTGGGAGCTGTGGCCACTACTTCTGCCCAGCCTCATGTGGGAGGATGGAAGAACCTGTTGCTTGCCCAGGAAAAGTGCAAATGCCCATTTCCAAGTACACTTTATACTGAATGCATAAGGCTTTCCCACCATGGTTAAGTCAAACCACTGGATACAGAAACCCTCTCTGTAAGGTAAGCTCCACAAAGTCTAGTACACACTACCGTGCTTTCTTATCTCTTCAAATCATTTTCCAGAACCAACCAGAAAATAAAACTTGCAAGATTAAAGCCAGACGAAAGTCATTCTCCCAGCACCAACAGGAAGCACAGGACCGAGTCACAGCTCTACTCTCTTCCTGACAGGGCCAAGAATGACAGTGGCCTAGGAGCTGTGGTGAAAGGTCAGAGCACTTCATCCATCAAAGCCTAGAACACTGCTAGAGTCGTTTTACAAACTCTATCAATACCTGGCTGGTTTGCTGGTATTTTGGCTCAGCAGTGACTCTCAAACAGGAAATAACCATCAGTACACACTCAGACACATAGCTAGGGAACTGGCTATCTGATCAAGTCATATAAATCATTAGTTTTTCAAAGATAGGAAAGTCTACAAAATAAACTGACCTTGGACTTAACATAAAAATTCCAGAAACTGCAGCCCAAGTTGTGCCCTGTGCCACATGGTTTCCAGGAATGGCCTTAATATCTGATTCCCCACCTACATAAACTAACATGTGCAACACTGTGTGAGGACCACACTTTACATATCTCTTGCTGCATGTGCTCCCCTTTCTGTTTCACAACTTTTTTAGAGAATAAAACTGAGTCAGAGATGTTAAGTCATCCAGAACACATGCTGACCAGCCTGTCTGGTTCACCTTAGTGTTCCCACAGGCAGCAGGGAGCCAGGCACCCAGCAGACATTTGGAAACCTTTTCATGAGCCAACACACAGAAATTGCTGACAAGCATAAAGGGAACAGAGGGCTAGAGGCAAAGAGCCCTGAGACACCTATGACCCCCTTACACTACTCCATTAACTAAGCCAGTGGATACTCATCAAAAATGCCTATAGGGCTTGATAACTCGTGGTTCCATGCTACTGACCCAGGAATCACACTGTGAAAAAACCAGACCTGCAGTGTGTCTGCCCTCCCCACTTCTCTTTCTTCCATGAAACCATTTTCCACTGCCCCTGAGGAATCTGCAATTGACAAACTAATGCAAACATGTATGTACGTGGCAATCTGGCTCTCCCCTGGACTTCCTGCCGCATTACAATCTCCTCTCAGCTGCCCGATTCCTCTGCCCTCCCCAGGCTCTTGGTTATCCCAAACATGACTACTAGCTGTCTTTCTTGACACTTTTCTCTCCCGGACACTGGCCTCCCCTCCAACCACTTGTGTGATTCTAACTTAGTTCCTAAACCACCACCCTGGCCACTCACTCGCAGGTTTGGAAACCTGAGGTGGCCTTTGTGGCTTGTCCTCATTGCTTACTCTTTAAACGCAGTGGCACAATCCGCCTCTCAATTGCTTAGAGGCAGACTTAAAACACAGTCTCATTTTCTCTCCCACAAAGTCTTTCACAATGTCGCTGCCACCGACAGATTCCCTATTCCAACTATCCTCTCCTCACACTTTCCCCAAAAACACAACTGCATCACAGAACGTTAATCCATGCCACTCCTTCCCTCACTCAAGCCATCAATGACTCTTTAACCTCTCCAGGGGAGAACTCCTCATTTTTAGAGGGGCCTCTAAAACTCTTCTAATCAGACCTTCCTTCACTGCACTGAATTCCCATCTGACTACCAACACCCCACAAGCAGAGAAAGCCACTCTCACCTTCAGATTCTCAGGTGGGAGCAAATGTCAGCCAACAGAAGTGTAGGAGTTCACGAAATACTGATCAGGTCTTGATTAGTACTCAACTGTAAATAAACGGCACGCTTTCTCCAAAGACAAAGAGTACACGCTCTGTTTTCTTTCAGTGCATTAATATCTAGAAATAACCAGGATCAACTGTTTTTTAAATCAGGATCAATTTTCCAGCTGTATCTGTTTTGGTTATTTGCCAATAGCTCGTGGTATTATAGGACACAGAATTATCATAACCTCTAACAAGAGCTCAGGAGCAATAACATCAATACATTTTCTACAAGTTAAATGATTCCTGGCCTGATGGGGAGACTGAATTGCATCACTATTTCACAAAAGTTTATAATGATCACAACTAACTTTGCAGTGTGTGTGTGTGGGGGGGTGTTCATTGGTCCTTGCAGCTCAGCACAGTTTAAATGATTCATTATTCATTTTTCCAATCTGTGAATTCAGAAGATATTCACACTTGCCCAACATCCAATAAATGTGGCACTCTGTATCTACAAACTCATGTTAATGGAAAGCTGTTAACAAAAGAAAATGCTGCACAGCTATCAGGAAGCAAAGACATGATTTTTTCTACCTTAGCATTCCACAAGGATAAGAGAAACGAAAGATACTAACAACAGAGTCCAGACCAGTACCAGTGTGCCACTTACACTTCGGGGAATGTAGAAAAGAGAAGTGCACAGTAGGACTAGGAAAATGACAGATTTGCTCAAAATATAGGCAGTACTAGAAAACACCAGGACTTGTGGGTATAGAAGTAAGAGAATGTGAGTTGTTTTTCAAGGATCCCACTAAGTGTTGTGTTACCGTGGTGATAAGCGTAGGAAAGAGCGGGCAAGGCCAAGTCTACTCTCTGTCCAAGAAAAGACCAGGGTATCAGCAAGAGATGACTGATTTGATTCAGGAAACATTTGGAAGGTTGAGCCCAAAGGGTATTTACTGGCTGTGAAAAGAGGAGAGAGAAGGAGCAGCCAAATAAAAGATTTTCACCTCTGTAACTGGAGGCGCCTCTCTGCTCGCTGAGCTCAGTTCTGCCTATTACAGACCCTAGAAAACTGTCAAAGCTGAGGCTACTGGAACAAAGCTAGAAATGTAAATAAAGGTAGTAATTTAAAATTCAAACCCAAAATCCAAATTTAGGTACACTAATATACTGAAAGATATAGAGAAAAGTACAATTCACCTATTCACTTAAAAAGTTAGGAACAAAGCCATGTCAGTTCTGTGTCCTGGCTATGTATGGGTCCCAGAAGTATCCTTCCATGGCTGACAAGGCTTTTGCGTCCACAGAACGATGCTTTACAACAGAGACAAATGTAACACACAGTAGCCATGCAAAGAAAAAGATGTTTCACATACCAAAGATCTATTCTTTTATTTAAAAAACTGACATTATAACTGCTACCTCCCATGTGGCAGTTTCTCTATGGAACAGTGGTAGCCCTGGAAATCTGTAGCTCGACACCAGTGACAGTGTAGCTTATGGGTCACAATGCACAGCCACTGAGGTTACAATCAAGATCCTTCCGTTCCACAGACAGCCTCATTTATATTGAGGAATCATGTGCAAAAAATAAATAAAATGTATGATACAACCACCAGAGTCAAGGCAACTTGAAGACACATTGGTCCACCCACACTGGTGCCCCAAATACAGTTATCAAACACTATTTCGCAATGCCAAGATGATGAGGTGAGTTTTCAAGAGGTCACAACTCAGAAAGACTTAAGGCACTGAAACAAACTACAGCCTGTTTTCTCTGAGGTGAACTGAATGTGGTCTAAAAGGATACGGAGGAACCATCTCTAGCTGCCAGCTATGGCTCAGCCTGCATCTAGAAAAGCTGCCAGAGCCCCAAGTACATAGGAGTGGATGAAAAAGACAGAAAATAATTTCTGCTGAGTAAGAAACATTTCTCCTTAGTCACTCACACCTATGCTGATCTTTGCAATTCCTCTTCTGTTAACCTTGAGCTCCCAGAGCCAATACTGTCTATCTTCCTACAGCATTCTTCAGTGCTGCCTTTGGTCCTACCTTTGTAATACACCCTGTATGTCTCCACAGCTTCTGGTTTGTGTTCACACTGGAGCAACATTAGAAAGCATTTCTCTACAACAAATACTGCCTGGCTCAGCTGTCCAGGAAATCACCTGATAGTTTCAGAAACTTGCTGTGCTCTGATGTCATGGGTCTATACTATGAGATTGGGATAAACTCACATCATGGTTCTGTAACCCAGCAGGAGGAACTCTATACTCACATTGTGAATTAATTCCATCTCTCGATGCATGAAACTCATCTATATTTTGACAAAATATAGAGCCATAAATTGAGCCTCATACACAGTAGCTGAAATGGAATTGTGGAAGGAATGAGGCTAATAACAAAAACTAGTGACTAAATTCAGGTCAATGTACTAGAAAAGATTTTCTTCCCTTTACCACTAAAACTGGTAATGAAAGCACTGAGAAGAAATGAACAGACTCTAGCCAACCCAAAAGAAAAGGATTTAAGACTAGGTGGATTTTCAGCAACTTCTCAGACACACAAAAGCCCCGACCTCCAAGAAAACACTTTCCAATTTTAACATATATGCCTGCACAAAGAAACCCAGCAGGCACTCCCCAAGGACCAAAATAAAACGCTGTCTAGTAATTACCATAAACAGAAAAAAGAAATGGGTCTTCCCAAGTGACAATGCAGAGCTCAAGAAAAAGCACCAGCAACAAAAACATCATAAACAGAATTACAGGACCAACAATAAACTGAGAAGACAGTGGAATTGCTTCTCAGTGAGATGCAACACAAGTAGGGAAGCAGTAAACAAGAGAACGAGGTGTTCGTGGGTGTGCAGAAGACTGCAAAGGAAACACTAGTTCCCATAAATTCTTTTAAATTTAAAACATTACAGAATCTAATGACACATCATTTTCTCCTGCACAAACAGCAAAGTTCCTTAAAATCGCAACAATCTATAGTTTAAGTAAAAATAATTGGGAGCACAATTCCCCCCCCCCCTTACTACCTTGGGTATTGGTATTTTCCCTAAACTTGTTATAGAATTTCTCCCAGCAAAGGTTCTGCAATTTCTGAGAGTTTAAGAAAAATAAAATTAAGTTAAATTAAAAGATTCTTCCTTGGAAACAGTGTAAGAACTTCCAAATACCTTTCAAATATACACAGAAGGTCCTACATGTGATCTACAAGGCTCAGTTCTCACCGTGACAGCTACCCACAACTATGCCTTCAGGCCTCAGATAATGTGTTTGAATCATATCCATAATGAAGGCACAGTTAATGAGAAACATTAAGAATAAAGACACACATTTGCCTCGTGATCCCCACCAATCTGTAACCTGTACTGTCTTTATAAACAGGAGTTGTAGTCTGAAAACTGCTAACTTCATACTCCAAGACCTCCTGTTACAAACACTTGTGGCTGCACTTATTGAGCTTACTGAATTCTGAAAAATCACCTAAAGAGACTTTCATAAGATAATTCCCTGATGGGAAAATGCACAGCCCAAAAGGTGATCTGGACTCAGCACTCACAGTCTTAAGACAACTGAGGAGCCTCCCTCCTTACAGATGATCTGTCACTTGGCACTGCTAAAAAATAAAAATAAATTAAAAAAAAAAAACCTTAAAACACCCATAGACAACCGAGGATCGCAAATGCACTGGGGGTAGGGGATGAGGCTCTCCTGGGGTTGAAACCCAGGGCCGGGTGCACAGCAAGTCAGACCGCTGTTGCAGCGAGCTACACTCCAGCCCACAAAGTTATGTTTCAACACAAATAAGGATCCCGACTTTGTAATCAGGAAAATGCATTTTACCTTTTATCTCCATTGTGTTCTAACTCACATTAATAAAATGTGCACATTAATAAAACTGTAATGTGAATTTCTTCCACACTAAGCTTGTGTTTGACTTAAATGATAAAAAGAAAACATGCTTTCCCTTACATACTAAACAGGACGTACCACTTGACAAATAGGAAATTAAACTGTGTATGAATGCTCATTAAAGATTCCATTAAAATATTCCTCTATTCCACTCCTTGCCCTCCCACAAAGCACGTACACAAATGTTAATAGCGGCACATTAACCAGAGCCAAAAAATAGCAGCAATCGGAATGTTCACCAACTGAGAGAGGGACATCCAAATCATGACAAGCCCAAACACTAAAATAATCAGCCACAAAAAGGAATTTGTTCAAGAACACTGGGTGAATCTTGAAAACACACTAGGGAATTAGGGAAAAGAGACAGACACAAAGCTACTCGCTGAACAGTTCCAGTGACAGGAAATGTCCACCAGAGGAAAAATCTATGGAGACAGAATCCTAGCTGCCAGAGACTGGGGTATGTATGTGTGACGAGAGAGAAGGGTCACCACTAATAAGTACAGGAATTCCTTCAGGAGGCAATGAAAGGATTACGGGAAGGCAGGAATAAAAGGCCATGAATTGTACGTTTTAATGGTTAAAACAGTCATATTTCTTTACCTTAAAAAAAAAATCAAATTCATATCTGTTAACCCCAAATTACATTGTACTTCAAATTACTTTGAAGCACTGGGCAAAAATAAATTCGATACTGCAGTCTCATACCAAAATTCTAGAATTAAAGTGCTGCTGGCAAACAGGGCATGGATCAAGAAGAGTTTTTAAAACCATCTCAACAGTACGCAAAGCAAAAATGGTCACTTTTTACCAAGCAACACCTTACAATCTCTTAAGGTGTACCATTACTACAGTCTGCGTAAACCAAAACAAAAAACGATGTGATTTTATCGTTTGTTAACATCTAACTAACATGGTGTTAACACTGAAATGAACAAGAAGCTTATCAGTAAGATGTACAGGCAGACAATTCCTTCGTAACTTACACTAACTCTTTTAAGGTGTATTAAGCTTTCTATTCCCAAAGCACAGGATGGGACTGCATGAGGTGCTCCCCTGTATCTTCCCACAGCACCAAGCTAAGCAAATTAACGAGGTAGGGGGTAGTCCTGTTGTTCACTGACACAATGGTCATATGGACTTTTAGCATCTCTTCTGTGACACTGCTGTGATCTGCACTGCTTTGCCACATTTCCTCATGAACTACTCTTTGTCACTTGGTTTAATCTGCTCCCTCTGCATCTTCTTGTTTCACAGCATTTGGATCTCAGTCAAATGTTACTCTCTCAAAGATGCTTTTTCTGACCACTCTAAGTGTTTCATCTTTCTCCAGAGCACATATGAAGTGTGAAATTTCATTTGTAGAAGCATATATTACATTCTACGAATTCCTAACTTAGTGAATGAACTCCAGCAGCAATGTGGCAAAAACCATGCAAGTGGCATTCAATATTACAGCTAATTATCTGTAAGTGGGGAGGGAGCCAGGGGTATTGACATCAGCTAACAAAATCAAGCTGAATTCACATCACCATGTTAAGAACTTACTGATGGAAATCACAGAAGCTTGGAGTCAGAGACTTGAGTTACAATTCCAGCTCTGCCACTTACTAGCTGTATGATCCTGGGGCATTTACCTGTATATGCTCATTTCCTTATGTGTGACAGGAGTGCCTGCTGCTTATGTAATACAGGGAAGCGTTTATCAAAATGTGTCTAGCACACAAAGTATTTTATTAGCATTATCTTTAGCTGCAGCAACAGTACCTATCTGTGTGCTCACTCTATTAAAGAGAGGTAAAGGAGCACAAACAATTACTCTTCAAAGTATGTACTGGTTTTCTACTGCCGCTAACAAAGTACCACAAACTAAAATATCTCAAAGCACTCTCAGGAAGTGACAAAATTCCAAATAAATGCCACAGGGCTAAAGTTCAGAAGTTGAGGAGACCTAATTTTTTGAAAACGTTGGGGGGAGTGCTGAATTTAAGTACCCTCTACAGCATGCCTTGTGTCTGTCTGCATGCCTTGACTTGTGGCCCCTCTCATCCACCCTCAAAGTGCATCAATACCACCTCTGGTTCTATTTCCAAGACTCCTTTTTTCTGTTTTCTGCAATTCATTCACCTGCCTGTTTCCTGAGGATTCCTGTGATTACACAAGACCTACCTCAAAAGTCTCTCCCCATGTGATGATCCTTTAATCAACCACTTTTATAAAATTCAGTTTACCAGGTATGACAGGTTCCAGGTAGCTTGAGTTAGCTGTACTTAAGACCTATGCCTCCCTGGAGGTGTATGTTACTATATTTATACAGGAGTAAAAGAATAAAGAAGCAGGTGCTATGGTGAGTTACACCTCCTTCCTGAGCTCAGAAAAGGAACATAACATGGTAGGAATTGACACAGAGGGGGAAAGGTGTCTAAAACCGGACGTTCCAAGAAAGTGAGTGGCAGACGTCTTTAACCACTTGCTTTTTGCCGGACCCATGCAAACAGTTTTCCAAATCTCCTGCTAATAAAGTATAAACACCTAAGAGGGTCAGCAACAGCTGGCGGTTCCAGACGATATAAAACTACCACCTCTGTAATGTTTCCCTAGAAAGAGAATGTCAACTGAGTGCTTCCTCTCCCTGAAGACTGTTCTTTGTATTAACATGAGGGAAGGGAGCTTAAAGTCTGGTTTTTGTTTTTGTTTTAATGGTAGCTAAATTTGTTTGAAACAATAAAAGTGAAAAGATGACAAACTGGCTCTGCAGAGTACATTTGGGCTACAAAAAAGAAAAGAAAGCAAGATAAAAATACACTGGAGGGCTGGGGAAATAGCTCAGTGGTACAGTGCCTACCTGGCAAGCTCAAGGTTGTGAGTTCAATTTTCATTTTAAAGTGCCTAGAGGATGCAGGGTAGGCTGTTGTGAGGAAAGCCAAGACAGTGAGCACTTCTTGGCTTCTGTACCTTTACACTGTTGTTTCTGGAGGAATCTCATGAGACCTTGTACATCTAGGTCTTAAAAGGCATGCTGGGACATTAAGGTTGAGGTCAGGTCTACACCATCCTACTGAAATCCTACTGAGAAGTGTTCTGTGCCTATGTTCTGGGACCTTATAACTAAAAAGTCACACCTACTTCCCCAGCCAGCTTTGCAACACCTTGATCTCCTGTCTCATTTCCCCAGGGATACATGTCTCCCCATAAATCTTTATGAGGTGCTGAAGAAGTGGAGGTCTCAGTCTTCTTCACCTGAAAAGGGCTGTAAACCCTATCTGCCTATTGGAGATTCTGAGCTCTCCAAATACCTTGGGGGTGGTGAGGCACTCTTGGCAAAAAAATGATGAGATTAAGAGCTAATGACCATTAAGCTGCCTGCTTGGCAGCAGAAAGAAACTTCACTAGTGGCCCACATATGAGGAGCAGGTCAGATTTTCATGCTTCTTGTAGCAGCTCTGGGGTCTTGCTTTTGGAAGAGAAATCTCAAGTCTTCCAGAGGCCCGCAAGAGTAGCCTCCTCCATTTCGGTGATCATGTTCTTTAGATAGCTCCGGTGGGACTGGCTTTGGCTTTGCTCTTTCCCACTCATCAAGAATGTGGCCTAGTGCCGGAGGTTTGGCTCAGTGGCATAAGCGCCTGCTTGGCAAGGATGAGGTTGTGAGTTCGATCCCTGATACCAAAAAATAAAAAACAATGTGGCTTAGTGGTGAAGCTGGTGAAATCTGCTTGTGCTGAGATCCAAGAGGTTTACCATTGGCTCAGCTTGTGGCCTGCTAAAGTTTCTGGACACTTCCATCAAGAAGGCTCGTTTCCTCTTCTCAACTCCAGGGCTCTGAGGTCGCTTATCTGGCACTTTGGCATATGGCACCCCTGTTATTTCACTTTAGAGCGAGTTCTACTCTGGTGAGAACCACTCTTCACTGTGAAGTTCCCTGGCAGAAAGGTGGTAGATATGAGCGACCTTCTAAGCAAAGTTATGACTTTTGGGCCTAAGTTCACAGCCCAAGTTCAAACCCAGTGATATTATGCTGGGCACCCATTTCCCTCTCAGTGTCCCCCATCTCCCTCTAAATGTCCTGAAGGACTTCACTATTGTTCTGTTTCTCCAATGACCAGCTACATGGGATGCTAGGAGCAGAGTCACTACAATATGATTCACATCCCAAAATGATGCTCACATTAACCATCAATATATCTGTATCAAATGGTGTGAGATTTCTGGATAAAATTTTATTTTTTATTTTATTGTTCAAAAGAGCCCTCTCTGGGTTTATCTTTTCCCCAATAGAGGGAGCAATTTTATTTCACAATCTCCAAAGTGTTCTTTTCAAAGCAAGCACTGAAGTAAAAATTTAAATAAAGACTATGTAAAGGGATAAAAACTTTCTCAGATAACAGGTACAATGACAGGAATCAAGAATTATGCTGCTATATGTACGAAGCAGACCATAAATACAAGACACCCAACACCATTACACATCAGAACCCTCACAGTGAGGTACCTCTTCAGAGGCACTAACATGACTACTATCAGAAAGACAGATATTGCCAGACGTGGCAGCAAACACCCGTAATCCCAGCACTAAGAGAGGCTGAGGCAGAAAGATGAGTTTGGGACCTGCCTGAGCAACTTAGCAAGACTCTGTCTCGAGTTGAAAAAAATAAAAGAAGCTGGGAATATAATTCAGTGATAAGTATAGACTGACCCTGGATTCAAGCTCTAGTACCTCCAGAAAAGAAAGAAAAGAAAAGAAAAGAAAAGAAAAGAAAAGAAAAGAAAAGAAAAGAAAAGAAAAGAAAAACGAAACCAAGTGTTGGCCACGGGCATGGAGAAATGACAATACTCCCATGCTGTTGGGAAATGTAAAATGGTACAGTGGCTTTGAAAAGCCATCTGGCTATTCCTCCAAAAGTTATTTATATGACCCCAGCAAATCCACTCCTTGGCATAAACCCAAAAGAAGCGAAAACATATGTCAACACAGAAACTTACACATGAATATTCAAAAGCATTTTCTGTAATGACCAAGACATGGAATCCTCCTACCCAACCTTGCATCAACCAATGCAAGGTTATGTGACACATTCATGCAATGTAAGAACACTGTTCAGCCACAAAAAGAAGTGTTGATGTGTCTCATTCAAGCTGACTTTCCCAACCAAAATACTTCTGCTGTATTGTATTCATTCACAAAACTTACTCTCCTTTTATGCTGAGTAAATTCACACCTATGATTGAAAGGAGAAAAGTAAGCTGTACATTACTTTTCAACTAAGTGCCAGTTGGAACGATGCCATGCATTTTCTGTCCTGTACATGAGAGCCGAGTATAATATTTAATAGACAGGCTGACAGGTTAGTGTTTAGCGTTGGCGGTTGGGCAGGGTTGATCAAGGTTGGTCAGGGTTGAGGATGCAGGGAGCTGATTAGGACCTGCAGGCTTCCTTTATAGCCATGACTTGGACCTCCTACACCCCTCATGGACACCCATCCAGCACACCTGTGGAGAGAGAGGTCACATGTGCCCCTCAACCTCACTCTGCTTACCTGAGAATCTATACCTGCCTCAAGAAAGAACTGTTTTCATAAACTCACAATGATGATACACTTATTACTAAGAAATACTTTGTAGATGGAAGACAACAGGACATTATTAGATCCTAAACCAAATTAGTTTCCCATTAAAAATTCAGTTTTTCCTGTTCAAATTAGAGTCAGAAATCTCAGCTAAGCATGACTCATCGGAGAAATAAAAATCTTTGCTATATAAATTAAGTTCATTCAGTGCCTTAATGTGAGGGCAAGAAACAAGATTTCAGGGAGGAAAGGAGCAAGCAGGGAAGTCAGTGTATAGCAAAGATGATGGTTTATGGAAAGAAAGGCTCCTGTACACCCTAGGAGCTAGTAGTGGTGGGCATATCACATTTTAGATAAACTCACATTGTCACATTCAGCACAGCAACTTTCCTTTAAAAATTGGATTCACCCAGGTCTAGATATGGTGGCACATGCCTGAAATCCCTGCATTCTGGGAGACTGAGGCAAGAGGACTACAAATTCAAGTCTAGTCTAGGTACCTGAGAGAGAAACCTAGTCTCTGAAGGGCTGGGATGTAGCTCACTGCAGAAGCCTTGGGTTTGATCCCCAGCACCACAAATAAACAAACAAATCCATTCCTGTGTGCCTGTTATGAAGTAAGCCAAGACTAACAGCTGTGCTCTAAAAATATTCCAAACTTCTAGCATGGTTCTGAGAAGCATGGTGAAACCGCACACTGCCCAGGCTGTGCATCCTCATTTGTCCTATGTATTCACACAGTATAAACTACCCAACTCCTGGTCACCAGGAGGCATTATCATGTCAACTGCCAGGTGTGATGGTGCTGGTATTTATGCAGCCTAATTTTACTTACTGGTCCCAATGTGTAAGACTAGTGATGCTAGTGATTCCGCTACAGTATATTGTAGCTCTATTACTACTCTTCTCTTACTGTGCCTCTTTCGTTTATTTTGGGAGGAGGGTTAAGCCAGAATTTCATTACATAGCCCAGGTTAGCCTCAAACTGCAATACTCCTGACTCAGCCTCCCTAAGAACTGGGATTACAGGTACGCAACACCATACCAGGCTCTGTGCCTATCTCACAGTTAAACTTCACTCTACATATATAGACACAGGAAAACCATGATATATACTGAGTTCAGTACTGTCTGTGGTTTCAGGCTTCCACAGGGGGCTGTGGAACAAATCTCTTGTGAAGGAGTGGGAGCCGATGCAGTCTGAAGAGAAAATCTCCTTGATGTGATCAGACAAATGGGCAGTGGGGAGCGTCTGGAAGCATCAGCACAGAGTGACTCAGGCCATCTCCTTCCCTGCCAAGTGAAGCAACCACAGATGCAAAACATCCAATTTATAATGCTGCACAAAAGCACATGCATTAGTGGACCACAC